>APFE031093898.1:200353-229762 GCA_000404065.3 Pinus taeda | reverse complement strand
CTTTTCTTGGACTCATACATAACCCTTCGGATTAAGGGGGGGAATGTTGGACACCTAATCCTAAATGGGTTAGTGTGGAAGCTGAATGGACAAAGCAGTCCAAGAGACCTTGGGATGTGAATGCCAACAGTCACCATATTGTACTATAAATGTATATCAATTGTTAATAAAAATTGAATTGCATGATTTATCTTTCCTATCTTTCTCGCTCCCCATGTGTGTTTAACATGAAACAGAAAACTGAGCAAAGAACAAGATACATAGGACACAATTATTTTTGGACAAAACAGTCCCTAGAAAAACCCAATACTGGAAAACCGATGCAGTAGCTCTGAGGATTTTCTATTATTAAGCAGTAATTCTGAATACAAATGTTGGATGCCCTCCCGACAATCCAGTGACAAAGAAAATACAATGGCGGAAAAACTAAGTGAGTTTTGCCTCACTTCACCCAGCAAATTTTGCCTAATCCAACAGCAAAACTAGCCAATCTCGACTACCTTTGCGTAGGCCCTGCGTCAACCTTACAAGCTCTGAGTCAGCTCTAGGCTCTCTTCTGCCCACTGCATCAACCTTCCGAGCTATTCTGGTAGTTCGGGCTTTCTGCGTGGAGGGCAGCTTCAACTTCTGCACTAGCCCTTCTGGCTCTGCACTAGGCCTGCATGGGCCCAAATTGGCCCAGCGTCAGTCCTTGTTAAAATTGGCAACTAGGGCCAAACTCCATGTGGGTCAGCTTATTTATGGCAGCTGATATTTTTATTGGATCCCTCTCATCGAGAGGTGTAGGATTGATCTAAAGATCATACGATTTCGATAAGTATTTATGGAGATATGAATTTATTTTGATTATGGAATTATTATCAAGCCGACCAGCAACTTGAGTAGGCTCAAAAGCCCAAAAGACATGCCTATTCATCATCTACGTTTTATTATAAATAGAAGAGGATTTGAAGTCATTTGCATACACTCTTCAAGTGATCTCCTCTCCACGTCTTGGGTTTTGGGAGAAGGAGAGACACTAAAGAGTATGTTGGGCCATGTATGATGCCCTAGCTTATATGCAGATGATGCCCTAACCTACACGTTGTTCAAGAAGCCCTACACATCTGAACGCAGTCCTGTAATGGAGTCTCCTAGCCGCAGTAAGGGAAGACATTTTTACGCTATTCATGGAAACCTATACACAGTTCATGATGAGGATTCTACGCAGATCATGAAGACTTCATATACGCAAATCATGGAGACCTTATACGCTGCTCATAGTGAATGATATACGCTTTGGATGTTATACGTTGGTTTGACGCAGTCATAACAAATATGTTTATGCAATCATGGGAGATATTCACGAAATCAATGTTCACGCTGTCATCAGAGATATTCATGCAATCAATATTCACGCTGTCATCAGAGATATTCACGCAATCAATATTCACGCTGTACATGTTGACACTGATACGCAGATCAATGAGTCTCATATGCGTTGTATCTGATGACACTAATATGCAAATAAATGAGAACGTAGTCAAAAGAAAGACCTGTTCACAAGAAACCTATTCACGCTGACAAAGAAGTTTCATCTCTGAAATTTCATGTGAATATGAATGCCAGGACCCACAAACAAGAAGGGACAGAACTCAGAAGGAGATTCGCATTAGGGCAAGTGCTTAAGAGTATGTCTCCACCTCGGATGCGTATAAGGACACACGGATTAAAAACACATCCAACGTAGACAATCACTGAGATCTTCGCATGAGCAAACAGAGGCACGTTCTCGGCAGATCTTAGTATAGAAGATCATGATGATCTCCTAGTCAAATCTGTAAGGATATTAATGTACATATGATTACTTATACTTGCTGACCAATGTATATATTGATGGTAAGGAATGATCTCTGTGATATGTTATTAATTACAGCCTTATGATAGTTATAGGATCATGACTTGATCTCGATATAACTCTCATAACTTAGTGAATCGTGGTATAGAAGATGATCTCACAAACTTGATCTCGGTGACACTAATATGAAGGTACAAAGATCATCTCAGCCTCTCGGAACAGTCATGGTGTATAGTCCTCTCATCAAGTGATGAATGATGATGAATGAAACAACATGATGATGGAAGATGTAGCACAGTGGGCAAGATAAATAATTAGCAGCATGATGATGAGAGCAAATGAGAGCAGCTCAGTCATCAAGTTCAACACTGTGACAATACAGCATGGTGTCACATGGCTAGGTGCAGCAAATGGACGAGATGCAGCACTAAGATAGGTGAAGAAGTCACATAAGAGAATCAATTGAAGCAATATGTCTTCAACTGATCTCATGCGATATCAAAAGTCAAAGTATTGACTTCTATTGTAAATGTACTATCTCTCTCACTTTCTCTGTTGAACTTTGAAGAACATAAAAGAAGAAGATCTTGATCAAGGGTTTCCCCACATTGTGGGGTTGTCCCTGGCTAGCGCCACATCTTGTGTCCTCTTGTCTTGGCTTGTCTTCTGTGATTTATATTTATGTTCTATCTGCAGTTTACTTTAACGCTGATGTGATTGCTAATCTGGAAAAGACATTGAGCTAACTATTGAAAATTGAAATAAATTGCTCTAGCATAGAACATACCTAAAATTAACAGTCCTCCTAGCTGTTGCGCTGCCTCCACTAGCTTCTCTCCGCCTCTCTGTCAGTACTCCCGAACTATCCCTTCCCCTCTGCTGCAACTGATCACCTAGTTCGAATTCCTCAACTTCCTAGCCCCAGAAAATGAACTCCAGATCAATCTGTTCTCTCCGTGTGTCTTTCTAAATGAACCCCAAGCCTCCTTCTTATGCTTTTCTCATTGAGACTTCAACGGCCAAGAATAAGTCTCTAATCAACTGCTAAGATTAAAACATGACTTGATCCGCCTTCTAGATCATTCTCACCCATATTTTGATTAATACCCATTAATATTTTAATTTTCCTAAGTTTAGACTTGAGAACCCCCTTAAAAATATTAATTATTTTAATAAAATACAATTCGGGTGGAATTTCACCAAACGGTTTTTGGGTCCATTAGAACTCATGTGCCTTAGCCTCTCCACCAATTTTCATGGCTAGAGCACATCCGATGCTACCAAAAACTAACACTTTTTCCCTTTTACTTTTGTTGTTGTTGTCCTTTAGTTTAAGGCAATTCCTCATCTATATCCTGTATGGGCGCAGTTTCATCAATCTGTACATGTGGCGCCTCATGTTGTACCTATTCCTGTTGCATTTCCTTCTCTCCTCTGTGTAGCTCTTGTTCTTTCCTAAGTTGCTGCCTCAACTCCTGCAACTCTTTCTCTGTTTCTTTCATCCTCTGTTTGTCTCTTTGCCTTTGCGTGATCCTCTTGTCGCATCATCGCTTCTTGGCCTCAATCTCCAAAGCTACTTTCATCACAAGTGGATCTACTTTGAACTTGCATCTTTGCTCTGCCCCCTCATTGTCAACAACCTTCCTCCTGTCTTGGTCATGTGCAGGTCTACTACCTTCTGCTACTGCTAATGGTGCTACTCACTGCGATGCTGTTGACATTTCATCTTGATATCCTTGTCTATGAGCAGCTTGGTGTCTTCATAGATAGGTAAGCTCATAGACACTCGCTCAACTGCATCTCTAGTGGCACTCTCAACGATGTCCTTTGACCCTACTCTCTGGGAGGCCATTGTATCTATGCTGCTGAGAGGCAGACGAACAACTGTGATACCTGGATACATAGCAACACTCATGGCAAGCAATCTGTCAGTTGAAAACCAAAACAAAATGAAGAATTGACATGCAACATACCTGTGCGATTCACTGTGAATATTGCGCAATTTTCACCGAGAGGTTGGGAGACTACCTGCGCAAGGTAAGTCCAGGCTGTCAAGAGGCTCACTGACTACTGGAACTGCGCAATGCACAATCCAGCCTGGCCTGCTGAGGACTGAAACTGCGCAATGCGCAGTTTTAGTTAGCAGTGGCATGCAAACTAGCAAACTGCATTGCGCAGTTTCTGGGGCCAGCTGGACACTACCTCCCAGAATTGCGCAGAGCAAGATTGGGGGTCAGTGCTAGCCAATTTTGCACATTTTCTAGAGGGAAGGTAGAGCCTTCATTCTCAAGGATGCGCATTGTTGGCTGGGCAAGGCAAGGTCCCGACCAAGGTAGCCCAGACCAGTCGACAGGCCACTAAAAACATGAGAAGGTTTGAATGAATGGCGAAACTGAGTGCAAGCAAGAGTAAATGATCATGCATGCAAACCTAAGTTGCACGAAACGAGGAAACGGGTACGAGTTTCCGAAACGGGCACGGGTACGAAACGTGACCCCCCCAAATTTTGGAAACAGGGAAACGTGAATATATATATATATATATATTAGGACATTTAAGAAATATGTGCAATCATAAAGCATATATGATCAATTCTCATTTATTATTATGATAAATTTCTCAATGTCAATGCATTAAACTATAAGTCTCAAATTACATCACATTTTAATGAGATCACATAATGAAAATTAGAATACCATAACATCACGAAAATCTATTCTGCTCGTGCTTGATCTCCTCACAGCGAACGACCTTAGTGTTCTTATAATACAAGTTTCATACCCTATTCTACATGCTTTTATTATTGGGAGTCCTCCCCTACATAGAGGGGTTTGGTTCTCTTGATTAAATTACAAGTTCCTACGCTAGTACTTGATAAAATCCAATTAAACTTGGCCCCCCAATCTGAATCCTGAAAATTAGATATGTTTGCTGGATTTTGAGTGAGATCTAAAATTCTACTTTCTCCATATGAAATCCAATGAGGGCGAAACCACTCTCAAACATCCTGAGACATTTCATGGTAATGTTAAAAATTTAAGTAAAATGATGAAAATGAAAAATAAAGGAGAATACCATTTTTACTTTAAGAATTTAACACTACCATGAAGTTCATTTTAATAACCTAATTAAAAATTAGAAGACAAAATTAAAAAATAAAAATAAAAACAAAAGTCAAACCGCATATGGAAACGGCGTCGTACGGCCCAGAAACGCGTTTTTGGTCGTACTAGCCACATTTTCACCTCGAGAAACGTGCCAATATGGCCGAGAACGCGTTTTTGGGCCGTACCATACACGTTTCTGAGTTTCGTTTCCGTTTCCGTATGGAAACTCCTCCCCTGCCCACGTTTCCTGCAACTTAGATGCAAACAGTGAGTGCAAGATTCAGAAAATGGGAAAGCGAGCATGTGTGTGAAGCAAGTCGCCACAACGGTGACCGTTAGTGCAGAAACAGTGTCATGCATATGACAGCAGTGAGATGCAAATGAAAACTAAAACAGTGCTTCTATAAGCTAACATACATCAAGACGACAGCAAGCGTTCATTGAAACCAAGCAAACAACACTCACACAAAGCCGAAATACAAGCGCCAAAAAAGCAGTAAAAGACATGAAGAGTAGACTTACTCGGAAAAGTTGAGTCGAATGTTCCGAAGACTCCTAGATGTGATGTGGGATGTCAAAGCTCCAAGATCGATGTGAGGAATGAGTTTCGCAGCGTTGAATAAATGAGTTTTGATAAGATCAAGGTTATGATGCGCATGCCACAAATTTAGGAAACAGCGACACTTGGCGAGAGATTTCCAAAATGACTTTGGATGTAACCTCTAGCTGCTAAAAATGGATCCCTAAAATCTATGGATGCTTTTTGCTTTTTGCTTTTTGCCTTTTCAGGAAAAGCAACCCATGCATGCAAATCAAGATTGCTCAGTGTTGGAGGGAATCGGTCAACCTAAAAGCACATGCAACAGTCCGCAAGCCTGTGGATGAGATTTGCGCAGTTCCCAGCTGAGCAAGATTGATTGTCCCTCATGCACTGTGCAATTTCTGGACTGAAGTCCTAGCTGTCAGTGAGAACTGCGCAATTCCTAAGCTGAAGCCCGATGTCAGGCTGCACTACACAATTTTCAAGGGAAAGGTTGGTTCGCTAAACTGCGCATTTCTGGAGCCCAACAGGATTACGCAATTTATGGAGGGAAGGTTGGTTCCCCTCCAAAATTGCGTAATTTTCAGGGGGAGCATCTCAGCCAGAAAAATGACTAAGTCCGAAATGTCGGCATGCGGGTGGGAGACAAACAAGTTGACATGCACGGGTTGGCAAGCCACTGAAAATCAGTTGAAGCTTATGTACTTGACAGTGCAAGACATGCTGCTACGGATGGTTGGTAGGGAGGCTCCAAAATGAAGCTAACGCAAAATTCTGGAGGGTGGTTGTAGCTGCTACAACAAGACATTGAAAGGATAGGGGAGAGAGAGAGAGAGAGATTGGAGAGTCGAGAGTAGAGGAGAGAGGCCTAGTATGGACACAAGGCCAAGAGGAGTCAATTCAATGTAAATCTAGCCAGGAGAAGCCTTTTGTAACTTTTGTGTGAAATCGAGCCTCTGTTTATAGCTAGTAAATGTCCTCTTTTTATGTGAATAAATCCCTGTATTTGTAATAGGGTGAGAGTGTTGCAGGATTCATTGGTTAAAAGCTCAGGAGAGACAGCAATTTGGAGAACAACACTAGAATCAATATAGAGGAGGAGAACACTCTTTCAGGACTAACTGAAACCATTGATCGTTGATCGAATGGTGTGATCAACAATCTAGTTTAGTCAAAGAAGAGGCGTAGTGGAAGTTGTGGAGGATTGTAATAAAGTCATAGAGGAAGAGCGCGTGGAAGTTTGGTCTGGTTCCTGTGTTAGAGCCTGCAGTGGAGCCATTTCCTTGGAACAAAATATAAAGGCTGAGACTTAATTTTAATCTGTGAGGAGTATGTCATTTTCCAGAAACAGAACTTGAAGTTTGTCAAAGAATTTTCGTCTTGGGACATATTCCCCTAAATAATCACCTTAGAGGTTTCCGCAAGTGATTGCGTTCGTAATCGTCGGGGCCCAAGGTTGGCAATTAATGCAAATTGAAGTGCTACAAATAACGTAAATATTCCCGTGCCCCAGACGGTCAAAGCAAGATGAAGGTCAAAGGCCCATAACAGAAAGTTATCATCGAGGTCAACACTTCACAAAATTCGAGGAGTGGTAGAAGACGAGAAATATTCCCATCCCTCGAAGTTTTAGAAGGAGTTGTAAGTGATTCAGTTTTAAAGTGTCGGGGTCCAAGGTTCGAGGTCATCGGTTGGTGTAGACAAAAAATAGTCTAGTAATTAACTTGGAGGAATCTCTATCCCTGAAAGATTTTCCTCGGGCGTTTGAAATTTGCGCACAATAAAAAGGCCAAGGTCCAAGGTTCCGAGATCAAGGTTATATACCAAGGTCGTGAGCGGTACTTGAAAAAAGCTTTGTGAAGAAAAGGGGCAAAAGGAAGTCGCCGTGTCGATATTGTGGTTATGGTGTGGACATGAGGCACCATTGAAAAGGAGCCTCATGAAAAAGAAAAGGGCTTCTATACAAAAGATTAGGCCGCGGTTAGGAGGAAGTTATAAAAGGAGTTTTCCCGCAGGCCTTATATTATAGAAGGGTTCCTCCCCGCATACATATATATGTATATAGTCTTGAAGGCCTGTGCTAGCTCTTGAATCCAATGGTTTTTTAAAAGGGCTCACCTCTTCCCTTTTGGCTTTTATATAATGTTACATGTCTTGGGCCCGCACGGTGGTTCTGTTGAAAGGATTTGGACTCGATGGTTTTATATCGAACCCACAATTGGGTGAAGGAAGCGCCCTCCTGCCATAGTATTGGCACACATAGTAAATTTTGTCAACATCTATGGCTCTAGGACAACTGAACCTTGGTAGATAGTTAACATGCCACCATCTTCACCATTGAACCACAACCCGATCAACATTCTCTACTACTGCTTCACCTCCCATTGTTATATTCTGCTTGAGCATTATGTGCTTCGCACTGTGCATCTTTCAAATTGTATGCTAAGCCAAGGGACCTGACAAATGAAATCAAAGGGCCAGTTGATGTACATAGACACTATAAAGAATTTAGACCAGATTAAAAAAAATAGAGAAAAGTTGAAGTTGTTTTATCATATTTTGGTTGCCAAACAGGGGCCACCCTACAGGATTGGATATTTAAGATTGTCTGCAATATCCTCTGAGAGCATATCAAGGATACAAATGGATGCCTTCTCCACCAGGTCCTGATTTTTATCCTCCTCTTTGCTGATGATATTGCTCTCATTGCCTCCTCCCAAGAAGGCCTCCAGAGACGGCTAGATGCACTCACTGCTTTTTGTGACAGGAGGCATCTAACTGTAAACTTGGGTAAGACCAAAGTGATTATCTTCAATGGAGTCAAAAAATCCTCAGATTTTCGCTTCCTATTTAAAGGGGAAGAGATCGAGATTGTCAGCGCCTATACATATCTGGGAGTTCAGTTTTTAGGACCTCGCTTTAGCCTGCGACCAGCCCTTCAACCTCAGATCAACAAAGGGTACGACTCCCTAGCACTTTTGGAGATACAGTGTTTCTGACACCACTTCCAGGACATCTCATCCAAAATGAGCATCATGGACACCTTGATTCGCCCCACAGTGCTTTATGGCTCAGAGATTTGGGGTCCCTCTCTTCTAGAACCAGATTGGGCTTCAGTGGAACGTGTCCAAACCCTCCTTTTGCGCCGTTTCATCAGATGCAAGCAGACAGTTCCCCAGCACATCATTCTAGCTAAGTTCAGGGCTCGGCTTTCCGTCTAGAGGTAATCTTCAGGTTAGTGTCCCTCCTGCACAGACTCCGAGGATTGGCAGACACGAGAAAGGGTCGTCACAGATACCCGTATTTAGCATATTGCTCCTCTGAGCACATCGCCCGCATGCAGACAGGCCGATCCAAATGTTGGTACACTGGGGTGACAGATATTCTGAAAGCCTCAGGAATTCATATTGATCACCTCCCTCCTTTTCAATACTCTCTGAATGCTCCTGGCCATCTTCTTCCCAATCAGCAAGAGCTGAATAAAATCATTAAGGATGATATTTACAGACAATACATTCAGATCAATCCTCCCAATGGGCTGCGCCCAAAAATGGCCTTCTACGCAGAGCACTGTCTGGAGATCAAGGATGGGCTCATCATCAAACCTCAGTACACGCTCCACCATTGGATGCATGCCCTTAGAATCCCCCTCGGGCAGTTCAGAGTCGGTTCTCACAGACTCCAGGTGGAAACAGATCACCACATCGATAGGGCAGACAGGATCTGCCAGCTCTGTCATTTACAGGAGATAGAAACAGAAACACATTTCATCTTCGGATGCCCTGCATACTATGAGATCTGAGGCCGTTTCCATTGTCTCTTCAGGTTTTCTCAGACCTTGTCCAGCTTCCTCAAATATGTTGATCCGAGATGCCTAGCACTTTACCTCCAAGAGGCTTTCAGATTTCAAGCCCGTTTTCTACAGCCTCCTACCAGACCAGACACTATGCATAAGATCACGGACTTCTTTAGGGCGCTACCCTCAGCACGGGGCACCAAAAGAAACATGGACCATCCCACTGATACCAAAAACAGATCAGTGCGGTCCTGAAGGGGTCGACCCACCAGACTGCAGCAACGCCCCAAGATTAGTTCCACCCCAGGGAGGCGTTGTAGAACTTCCAGGCGGCATCATCGACAGCCCAGCGTATCTACAAGACAACAGACTTTGACAAGCTTCCCTCAGTTTTCTTCGCTCGACCTCGAATGTTAGGAGTAGGGAATAGTCAGGGGATCCCCCCCCCTCTCTTCTTCCTCTTCTTCTTCTCTTTCATCTCTGCCTTATCGCAGCGCTCTACTTCGAAGCTGAGAGTTCCTTACTACCTCATTTACATTTTAAATGTATTTCCTGCTTTTAAAGAAATGTTAAAGGGGACCGTTTGATCTACCGACTTGCATAATGTAATCATTGTAACCGACAGTCCCGTTGACCTACTATAGTCATTTGTTGGACATTAATAAAATTATCTTATCTTATCTTATCTGCTTGCAACCTCACCATCTTTGTTGCACCAATAGTAATGAGGTACATCTACAGCCTAGTCTGATAGAGATGTTATCGTGCTTGTGACATGGGTTGACACTTGCATCACCATCTATTGGCTTCAGAAAATTTATAATACCAATAACTAATAATAATAATAATAATAGTATTACTAAATTTTAAGAAATATAGATAAAAACATAAATAAAAGATATCTCTAAGTATATGAAAAAGAACAACGATGGGGGTGTACCGACACTTGGTCCAACCACCTCGGAGTTTGCCTTACAAGGCACGCGGTAGGTGAAGGCTTTATGAAGGATAAGGTGATGAGACAAGGTGGCGGTCGATCGAACTCTCCAGACCCGCCTCTGGTTGTTATATTCTTTAACGATGGCAATGTAACGGTTGTTGTATTGCGGATGATGAACTCTGCGTGTAGGGTGGCAGACGAGAGTGTTAACGGTCAAGCTAGCTTGCCAGTGCCATGGGGTAGCTGGACTTCGGTGGAATGCTTAGACTCTAGTATTGTGGCTTCTCTGACGGGCTTTTGTGCATTCATATGGGATCCTGGTTTGTTTGAAGGTTCCTTTCCTCTCTGGTGCATTCACCTTGGATATGCAAGGTGGAAGCCTGGGTGTAGCCAAAGGAGGGTTGCTCTAGGCAGATGGGTCCTCGGCGGTTTTCAAGCTATTGTTTACATCTGGTTAAGGTCTTTCCTTGTGTTGTTGTTGTCGGTGGTCATTAGTAAATCAACGTTGCCCATTTCCCTGTGGCGGAAGTGGTCTTGCCCGTGGCTACATTTTCTTTCTGAAGTCAATTTTCTTACAGACAGTCAGGGTCTTCGGTGGCACCTGCTTTTGTCAAGTCCCTTTGGCAAATTTCATGAAGGATGGGGTATTTCTGGTAATGGGGTATTTTATAATTCCCTTATTATCTGTCTCCTAGTTGCTTATATTGAGGAAATGAGCGAGTCGTTGAGAGTGTGGTTCTGTGCTTTTGGGCAGAGCCTTGAGGCTAGTCTTCCCCTGTTAAGGCTGAGGGCTAAAAGAGGAAGAGGGCCATCTAGAGGCTTCAACGTAGTGGTACTTGTGTAGATTCGTTGGGTGGCCTGGCTTGGTCAGAGTTGTAAGGCCAAAGCGGGGAGTATATGGCATTGTTCGTGGCTGCTCAGGCGTGTGCAAGTGGTTGGTTCCTCCTAGGAGGTTGTATCCTCCTTGCTCATTCTGGTTGGTGGTATTTGAGAGTGGTCAATCATGCCTCAGCAACATGGGCATTTACCCCACAACAAACGAATCTCCACAAAATAAAAGTAAATCAGGACCAAGGACAAACATCAAAAGCATCTCCAAACGACAACGAAACAGTATCAGCAGATGCTAAAGGAAAAGGTAAAGTTGAGAAATCTACTTTTCAGGACATATATGCAGATGCACAGGATCCGCATGATTTCAGTTGGGACAACGAGTACTCGAGGATGATGGAATATGACTACCTCAAGATGCTTGAACGAAAAGCCTTAGAACAACAATTGTCCTCTGACGATGATTATGATTCTGACCAGAGTCCAAAAGGATACTGGTAGAATTATTGTACCGGAAAGGTTGAGTAGACACCGTCGATGAAAGAAAATACCGACAGGACCCTCAATTATTTCCTCTTTATGTCATGTCTTAGATAGGTTTAGATTCCCTAAGGAGGTTATAAAAGAAGAGATCAATGGACAGAAGCCCATATGTTGGACGGAGTGCTTCTTGATCTTGATCTTGTATTGTAATCTTCCAAGCATTGTAATTTTGATCTTTGAATTAATATTGAAGCCTCTAGGCCGCCTGTCTGAGAATAGTTTGTTATGTTCCAAAAGAACCTGGAGAAGTAAAGTGAAGGCGTTGAAGAAGACCTAAGAAGGGAGAGGTCATTTCCGCTCATATTCTCGGTGTGAGGAAGTTTCAATCTGCTATCAGGCTTGCTACCTCAGATCTCCGAGATTTGATTCGAAGTAAGTCTTACTTTGCTTGTGTTCTATTTTTGGTATCAGAGCCCCATTCAAGTCCTTAGTTTATAAACTACAGAAAGAGTCTAAAGCCAGCCAGGAAGCCTTCGAAAAGCTTTTGTTATACAATTGCTGAGTAGATAAAAGCTGCTTTAGTCAATCTCTGGTCTAGTTTATACTACAGTCATGTCAAACTTCTTAAGATCATTCTCTAGCATAGATAGACGAACTATTTCTGAAGTCGATTCTTGCTCTATAGAAAGTGATCATATTGAACATGAGAGAGTCGAAGACCCTGAAAATAGGAACCCACCTGTATCAAGTTCAAAAGAAATTTACCAGGTTCCATCTCTGTTCAGTCTATCAAGAAAAAATTATTTGAAAGAAGTTGAATTGAAACTTAAGATTTCTGGTCCTTCTGTACAGATTGTTGGTTTGAGTTTATTTTCTGAAGACGAAATTCAAAAATTCAAAAAATATGTTCTAGAGAAAATGTTTGCTTATTTGCATTTTGGAGGGATAAGGATAGGACTAGCCCCACTATTTCGCCACGGCCTTAATACTCCATGCATATCTGAAGTTTTTGACACCCAACATCAGAACTACGACCATGCTTGCATCGGAATCATATTAAAAAAATTATCCTCAGGTTGCCATTATGGTACCATTTACCCAAATTATTCCATCAGTCTGTCTGATGTTCATTTAAAAGATTGTTGGAAACTATTAGTCGGTGTCCAAGGTCTTGAAATGATTGAAGATAGTGAATTCCTCTCTGTGTTAGTCCAAACATCTTTTCAACTCACAAACATTGTACATCCCAAGTTAAAGCAACCAATGCTAAAGGAGTGTGTAGTCGTAGGAGTCAGTAATGCTCAAGTAGAAGGTGTTCCTCATGACAAAGAAACCCTTCCCAGTGACTGGTACATTCAGTATAAATCTTTGGCATCAACAAACACTCCAAAAAATAAAACCCGAAGAATGTCTGTAAGCGATGATCGTGTTTGCATAATACCTGATAGGTCTTCAATACCCCGACCAATCATCTTGAAATTCCTCGATCTCAACACAAGCTTTTAATTTCGAAAAGGAATTATTAGGACATTTTCTTACAAAGTGGCCTTCCTGCTTGCAAATGAAACAACAATTGTTGTTTCTTGGGTTCTTTCTCTTTTCAGAAAACCATCGTGGAGGAGGGCATCAGGGCCATGGTGGACAACAAATTAGGGAGTTGAGCTTGGCTTTGGAGGATGCGCTTAGTGGAGAACGAGCAGATGAGGTTGCTCAAGCTCGCGAGTGCTCGTTAGGTAGAGTGGAGGCTCCAACCTCGCTGGAAACCATTGCAGGTTAGCTGAGAGGCATCCAAGCCATCCTGGACATTATGGGAGACCACCGTTATGAAGATAGGAACGAATTGGTGGCCTACTTTAATGACATCCAATTATGCCTCAATGAGACCCTGGAGTTGCTCGAGAGTATCAGCCACAACCAGAGATGCCTCAATCACTGCCTGCGTGATTTGGAGGCCTGAGTGGCACATGTCGATTTCCATATGCATGAGCAGTGGGTCGGCTTCCCTGCAGGTCCCCCTAGACTTCCGCCATCCTCCGTGACATGATTATCTCAGGGTCTTGGTCTTTTTTGTCATATTTTTGTTATGTAAGGCTAGTAAGCCTATCGGAAATAATGGTTATCTGGTTGCATCTTCTATTATCTCTAGCACCCCTTGCTCTCCCCTCTGTCTGCCATGAAGCGAAGGGGGCCATGCAGCCCATTTTTGTACTCTGGATTTCGCTGATGATAATACAATGCAGTTTTTTTGACCAACAAAAAAAAGTGTATAAAAGAGAAATTTTATATGTATATATAAAAAGAAATATTGTATTTCTATGCATATTCTGAGATGGTACTTATATTACAGTTGTGAATTCTGATTTCTCCAGAGGTGAGTGAGACTACAAACCAACCTGGATCCATCTTAAATGACCACAAAATTTACAACTCAAATTGATTTTACTATTTTCACATATCCATATCCACATTAAGTTGGAGTTATGAGTTCAATGCAGTTGAGTGAAACTACAACCAACCTAGATACATCTTAAATGATCAAAAAATGTATAACATCTATAGATTTGATCACTCTCGTTGCTTGATAAATCCAGAAACAAGATGGACGTGAAACTACAACCAACCTAGATAATACATCTTAAATGATCAAGAAATATATAACCTCTATAGATTTCATCACTCTCGTTGCTTGACAAAACCAGAAAGAAGATGGACTCATAATTTAGATTTATTTCACCTTTGAGAAAGTTGCATCACGTGTTATGCAAGAAATGATACAGCAGCGACTTGTTTTCGTTTATTTTATTGGCCACGCCAACGGGGCTTTGCTTTGTGATGTAGACCTAATACGAAGCCGTCGATCAGGGCTCTATTCACGCTATGGTCTGTTCCACCTGAATGGCATATAAAAAGGGGTGAGGCTGAATGTAAGTATCACGAGATTTCGGTGGGGTTAAAAACTCGTCGGACCTGATACCTACGCTGAAGGATGTCAGTATTATGCAGTGCAACCCGGAGCTCGGGGTATGTTTCTGGAAGTACTAAAGAAAGAGAAAAGTAAAGAAAATCATTGTTCACTTATTCTTCATAAGTTCACTTCCAAACCCAGAAAATCTGAATTTCTGAAGCTAAGAACCGTTGGTTAGTTGGGGGCTTTGTCTATATCCTGTCTATTATTGCCACATTCTTAGCTGTTTTGCAGTGGTAGTTTTATGAATTTAGTGTATCAATGCAATTGAGGTGAAACCCACGATTTTATAAGAGTTCTTGTTCGATATATTCGTCCTAATACAACATTTTTCTGTTGTCGGTTCAGTGGAATTCCAGATACAATGTGCCTGCTTGATATGTTCTATGTATAAATGAAAATATATGAGCATTTAAGAATCAAAATAGAGTACCTTTCAGAATTTTTGAGAAAGGTGAGATCTGGGGCAAGCTTGAAGGTGCACTCTGCAGCTATGGCATCCTCCCTCTCGAGATCAGCGTCTGCATTTTGGTCTTCGTCTCTTTCATCTATCACGAAATCCCCTGTGCATCCCACCAAGGCTAATAGTAACTCGTGCAGCATTCTGCCACTGATAGCCTCTTCCCCTCGCAACAAACAATTCACAGGATGCAGAATTTAACAAATTCGCCCACTTCCTCTTTTAAATTCTCAGCGTTGAAATTGAAGCCATTCCATGGCACATGTTCTCTGTACAAAGGTTCATTGAAACAAAATAGAGCAACCTATTCTTGCTCTACTCTACTTAAAACAAATATTTAAGCAAGATGTTTTAAAATTATATTATAAGTTTTTATATAGCCAATGAAATGGGAGATATGCATTTGAAGTTTAAGGTTGGTTAATTGATATTGAGAATTAGATTGTGTATTATAAGGTTTTTAGTACAATAGGAAATTTGTTTTTATTTTTTTTAAATGATATTAAATTTAATATTGTTTATTAATATAGTTATATAAATTAATGTTAAATGGTTTTTAAATATGATGATATTAATCAAAACACTTCAAAATAATACTGAAATAACAAATTTAAAAATTAAAAATAAAACAATAAAAAATAATTAAATTAAATTTTTTAAAATTATCATTAATAACAATATAATACCACAGAATCTGGGGAGACTGAGTGGGGTAATAACAACCTGATGAAATACAGAAGTAAAATATGCATGGGGACTTGGTGTTATAACCAACAATCAGACCGATGCGCTTGCACTTTGGCAAGGAGTGAAAATATACTTGGTTAAAGGTTTCAAAATTTTGAATATAGTGGGTGATTCCAAGTTAATCATCCAAAAATGTATTAAGTTTCTCAAGAATGCCACTCACCTAGAAGAAGAAACTTCATCAATCATGGTAAGGATCACATACATGTTAAAAAAAATTGAGAAATTTCACTTGTTCCACGTGTTGCGCGCCAACAACCATCTAGCGAACAGTCAAGCTGACGAGGGAGTTATATTAGGAATCAATCGAATTTGCATAAACCATCATATTACATCATGTCACGTCCCCTGATCGAAGGCTTCTGGATGGCGATATATAATGGGGGTACATGTCGTTAGAGCATTAAGGAAGCAGTTAAGGAGGCTAGCTTTCCAAGGCATCTCGATGCGATGGTAGTTAAGAAGGATAGTCCCTTGAGGTACCTTTGTTGTATCTTGGATACAATGTCAATAGGTGGTGAGTTGATTCATAGTTGTGGCATCGTCGGATGACAATTCATGTATGTGGACAGGTGGGTGATGAGGCATCATTTTCTCGCCAGAATTTGCAATATAACTGATTCCCTTGGGGATGAAGGAACCATCGCTGCTTGATTCTAGTTTCGGGCAATGGAAAACATGGAAGGAATAGGAATTGACAAGACTCTACACAGTTTCACATTTAGGAAAGACAGGCTCGGGAGGAATGTCGAGATGGATCGGGGCATTATATACCTCAACTGGCTCTGGTCAGTTAACCACGAGATCTTCATCGTGCATAAGTGTCTTGCTGCAAAAATGTCATCTGCGAGAAATGGCAGTGAGGGAGGATCTTGTCCTGGAAGCTCGGGGTCTGGCCATGGTGCGAGGCATGTAAGAGTTGAGAGCTTGGTGGAGGGCTATTGTAAGCAAGTGGTTAAGGAAATTGTTAAAGAATTGAATGAAAACATGGCAGTCATTTATGCGCAATTATTTGGTCTGGGTAAAGACTAGGAACTAATGCAGAAAACCATTGAAGGCCTGCGCATGGATGTTCAAAGTGTCTAGCAAAAGGTTGATAATATTGAAATCAAGGTGGAGACAGCCACGATTGGAGTTTTAAAGGAAGTGTTCAGGGTTGGAAATTCATTGGACATCAATGTTGATAATGTCGAGGAGATTGTTGCGTGGACTCTGGAAGAAGATGAGGATGTTGTTGTTGCTTCTCCAAGGGTTCAAGAAGAGGAAGAGATTGAAACAAAGGAACTGAACAAGTCTGTGGGCAAGCATGCGGGTGATGATGTCGAGACTGGCAATAGTTGATTGTGTTTGTTTTAATCTCCATTTATGCAATATCGTTGTATAGATTATGCAAGAGTTTTTTGGAGAATATATAGCTATAGTTTTCCCAATAGAATATATGTAAATAATAGGGGTAGCAAGAAGGTCCATACTCAATGTAAATAGAGGGAAGATCCAGATAGAACAAGTCTGAATTTTACAAGGGACTTGGCCCATTTCTAGTCATTGTAATGAAATGTTCATTCTTTTTTAAAAAATAATAATAATGATCAAAATAATCAATATAATAACTTAAAATATATACATTTTAAAAAAACATGTAACAAGATTTTTATTTATAAAGATTTACTTCCATTTTATCGTGAAAGTTTTAATCTAAATAGGTTTTGTTACAATACCATGGGTTATCAATACTACATGCCCAAAAACCTTAATCTTTTTTTTTTAATTAATGAATTTAATTAAAAACACATAATTACTTTGGAGATAAATCTCAACCTTTATGGCCTGGAGTATGCCGTAAAATTGCTTCTGCTTGGCTAAGAGCTCGTCTTCCTCGGACGTAAGGAAACAGGTTAACGGCCCAAGACCCAGAGGCATCTGACAGGAGTGATAGCATGCTCCCTTACGAACCACCAATGGGTTATTACAGGTGGCATGGTTTTCCTTGATAACAGTGATGCATCAAACCGACATTCGCAGATAGCAGCCAGAGATGGTTGTCCTCACTGTTGGTTTGACAACTGAGTTTGATAGGTTTTTCCACTTTCAAAAAAAAAAAATAATAATAATAATAATAAATAAAATAAATCTCAACCTTTGATTTGTGTTTATTATTAAAAATATTCTAAAATATTCTATGGAGGTTAAATTCTTACCATCCACCTAATAATTATTAATAATTAATTAAAATTTGTGGAAGCTCTATTCCAATGTAGACACACCTATGAGCTTAATGAGTTGACAAAGATGTATACATTTCACATTTTTTTATTCAAACATATAACCTATATCTATGTAAATATGGAATGTATATAATTAGATATATTTCTATTTGGTGTAGAATCAGTTAGATTTCTCTTTGATATGAGATTAAATTCCAATGTGTTTTTCTAGACATAACAACATTAACTAGGTGGATTCAAAGAGTTGTTTAAGGGATATGTAATGTTGCAGGTGTTAGTTTAATTTAACAGGGCCAGGTTGAACTACAAGTTGTTGCACTAATTAGAACTCCATGTGTATATCCTCATCATGACACCAAGGAAAGCAAAAATTGGAAACATCATGCAATCCTATCATATGTCATCCCACAAGAGACCTCTTTAGGCATGGTTTAGTTACATGTTATATACACAAAATTGCCATAAGATAGAATTAATGTTGCATTTGTTTAGTTGATCCCAATAGTTAAGTATAAGTAATTCATAGTCTCTCAAGAGTCATAGTTTGCTTGTAGGTGTCTCATTTCAAAATTTCACAATGAGTAGGCATTATAAGATTTCTTTGTGATATGATCATTGCATTATCCTTGCATATAGTCATTTCCCAATGTAAATAAAAGGTAGTTATCTAGAATGGTGAACTCAAGCATCTAGATATTACATGGGTAGAAATTGTGAACTCAAGCATCTAGATATTACATGGGTAGAAATTGTGAACTCAAGCATGTAGATATTATATGGATTTTGCTTGACTAATAGAGGGTAGGATGTGACATTTCAATATTGCATGTTTTCCATTTTCATAATTCGTTTTTTTTGGTAGGATAAACATATTTATATGTGTCTTCATTATGCACTACCATTTTTCTGAAGGTTGAATGTCTATGTATATATAATTTATGGGAGGATTCATTTTTCTTTTTAAATGCATCATCTTTTCAAAACAAAAAGAATATATTTTGATAAAAGTGAAGGGTTTAATTATCCCTAAACCCTCGAGGCCACCTATAAGAATCTATTATATATTGTCATTGAGGTGAGTTAATCGAATTACCACTCTTAATACATATCGTTTATAAGATTTTTAAATAAAGCTTAGATAAAATACATTGAGAATCAAATGTTAATTCTCACTAATCTATCATTAAACCACGACTCAATTGACAAATACTTCCTTTTTATTAGCAGTTATAAATCATGTATACACATGCACATTTTGGAGAAGTCCAAAAAGTTTGTTACTACAAACTTGTGTACCTAAGCAATAATTGCCACTAAATCAAGCATAGCTACCGAGTCACAACCAACTCAAGTATCTAAGCAATAAATGTCATAAAATCTAACATCAAGCCACGACCCAATTGACAAATACTTCCTTTTTATTAGAAATTATAAATCATGTATACACATGCACATTTTGGAGAAGTCCAAAAAGTTTGTTACTACAAACTTGTGTACCTAACCAATAATTGCCACTAAATCAGGCATAGCTACCAAGTCACAACCAACTCAAGTATCTAAGCAATAAATGTCATAAAATCTAACATAACTACCCAAGATCATAGTAAGAAATCAATGTCACGAACATATAGAAAATTTTGATATTTTAGAAATAAAAGCAACCAATTCGACAAACTTAATTGACGCATAAAGTAACATCGTAATCATAAAAACAAAATATCTACAATAGCAAAGATAAATCATAACTAGGTAGACCATCCTTAACAATTAATAGAGATTTTACCAAAACTTAAGTTTGTGGCTTTCACTTTGGATCAAGAACATTTATTTCTCAACCTTCCACATCTTGTCATTGTGCTTTCTTGACCTCAGAGATGGTCAAGGAAACTATTGAAAATTTATTACTCGGGTATTGAATGAGTAGGATGAGTACTAGATGAATCTCATGACAATCCAAGGAAGAAATATAGTAAGTGGGAAGTAGCAATCCCAACAAATTGCAATAGTGAAGCTGCCTTGCCATTATTCGAGTTAGGAATTGGTTGTATAAGAAGTTGAGGTTGAGGAGGGGCTGATGTGGATGGTTGCCTTGGTGGAGAAGGAAGAAGAGGCATAGGCGGTTGTAGTAAGGTCTGTTGAGGGCCTTTAAATGTGGATTCCTCCATCCTAGCTACCAAAGCTAATTTGGAGGGGGAGCAATCCATCGCTAAGGAAGTAAACACCATTGTGGAGAAGAGCACTAAAAGGTTATACCAATAAGTTAATGACCAATGATGAAAATAACTACAAGGAACAAGGTCATTTATCAATGATGGAAATAGGGTTAGGGTATTAGTCTAGGTCTATTTTCATAACAATTTGTCATAATTGATAAGAGCAAACCCATCAACAAGAAGTCAATGGGTACCTTCTGTATTGAGACGAGTATATGACAAAGATACATTTGATACTAAAAATAACTTGACAACCAATTATGACTAACACAATGAGTCAAATATAATTTCAAAATGGTTGATACAAAGCTTACTTCCCTTGAACATAAGCACCACATAATGATGACGTGGGAAGCATAGACTCAAGTATGAACAATGATATAAATCTACAACAAATGAGGCATCAACAAACTTTTTCTATGATTGGAAGAGTAAGCAATTGGAGGAGTAACAACCCAAAAAACAAGCTCTAGCTTCTTAAGGTCATTCGAGATCCCGACTTGATGAGGACTAGACTCATAGCTTGGTGCTTTGTTCAAGGGAATCACAATTCGTGATTGCTGCAATATATATGAAGAAACCCATTCTCTCGTCCCCCCCTTTTTTTTAAATTTGATTTTTTTTTTCCTATTTTTTTCATATTATAGAAAGATTGAAAAAGAATAAAATCTCTTTACTACAATGGAACGAATGAGTGCCATGAACAAACGAACTATTTCCAAAGCTTGGCACATTCCTATGCTTAATGCAGGGAAAGCGTGTAGGATATGGACACTTTGGGAATGCTTCGTCTAGGGATAAGGGTGTTGAGTTGTAAAGGCAATAGGTGCAAGGTTAAAATTTGAGAGAATGTATAGATAATAGGCTTATAAGAGAGCAAGTGGGAATCGACACCAAGCTTGAAAGCATAAGCAATTATATCCAATGTAATAGTACAACTCAATATTGGGGAGCCTCTTAAGTAACAAGTAGGACAAGATTTAAGAGGAAGTTTGAGTCTTCATTAAGGGACATGATGGGACTAAAAAGGGCACTTGAGTCTAAGATTTTAAACCAACATGGGCGTCAAATGGCTATAAAGGTACTAACTAGGGTGGCCATGTAAAGGTAAGTTCTACCACTAAGTTACAACACTTAAAAATGATTAATGATGGTGGTGTCACAAAGTAGTTGGGTTGATCTTATAATGAAGTATTGCAAATGAGATGATAAAGCATAGTGCAAGGTAGGGAACTCCTACCATATATGCTAGATATTGGGAACATTATTTTCCATAATAAATCTATTGTGGATTAAAGTGTTGAAAAATGTCGGAAAGCCAAAAAACTCTGCCATACTATTGGGTAATTTAATTGACTGTTAAATTACTTGTCATTAATTGTCAAACTCGGGGTTCGTGATCTTGCGAAGTATACATGCACTATATGTGTTAGGATATCTACTTTCAATTCAAAGAAACTAATCTAATTGCACATGAGGATTTAAAAATATTTATGACTAAGTTTTGATAAGCATATGCATGTGTTTTTTCTTAAAAGGCCAATGAATTCAAACTCAAAACTTTGAAATTTAAATGAACTTTTAAAGCAAACTATACTATGAAAACTTCAAGATCTATTCTAATTGGACAAGAAATTAAAATCTATTCTAATGAACAGAAATTAAAATCTATTCTATAAAACAATGAAAGGAAAGCTAACTAGCTTACTTGAAAAAGGAAATTTATTCTATGAACTATAAAACAATTCTACTCTAATTTTAATCTATGAGACTTGAAATAAATTTAATCTAAACTTTTGAAATGAAATATAACTATCAACTTGATATATTACTCTATATGGAATATGATAAAATGACTAGGTGGAGGCTCTGCAACTTGATCTAGTGTTGGCGTTAGGGTTTGACGTTGGGTACCATGGTAGGAGGTGTAGGGGGGAGTGCTGCTCCCTCCTACAGTCAAGGAGTCATGGATAGAAGGAAGTTGGAAAGAAACATTTCAAGAAACCTCTGGAGAAGACAACAGAGGCAAGTAACACGGAAATATTGGGAAGAAACAAACCTCATGAACAGGAAGGGGATCAGTAGGAAGCTAGTAAGGAGAAGGAGAAAGAGGGTAGCAGTAAAAAAACTACTTCTATAAGGACAATTTGGGTATGCAAACCCAAGTCGAACATCATTCCTTGGGTCATCTTAAGCGACCCAGCGCTATAAGCGCATAGGGATCATATGGCAGAATATGCGGTTATATGCAAATTCATGGGGATATGGTCGACGAAGAGGGCGCTGCACGTATGGATAAGGAGCCATTGGAAATCAAAGGGGGAAATAAACCTTCATCTAAGATCTAAGGGCTTCTTCATAGTAGTGTTCACAAGCCTAGAGGATAAAGATAGAGTGTTCAAAGGAGGACCATATTTCTACGCGGCTGCAGGCCTCGACATGCGGCCATGGATGATGAACTTTGTCTCAGAACATGAAACATTCACATTGGTACCGGTATGGATTAGACTATACTCCCTTCCTTTAGATTATTGGCTACCAGAATCTCTGAAAATAATAGGCAACAAACTAAGGCATTTTCTAAAGATCTCAAATGCGACTCTGAAAGGGAAATACACCTCCTTTGCCTGGATATGTGTGGAAATGGACTTATCTGGAGCACTTCTGGATGTGATAATTTTAGAAGTATATGATGAAGAATGGGTGCAGGTGGTGGACTATGAGCACATCCCATTTAGGTGCCGCAAATGCCATGAACATGGGCATCTATACAGACACTGCCCAACAAACAATATGGAGACAAATGTGAAAACCACTGTGGATAAAAATCCCGAGGGTTTCACCAAGGTTGGGGGCAAAGGGAAAGGCAGGAAGCGGCCACAAAAAAAGATCAATGAGGAAAGACAACCGAGCGACAATAGCTTTAAGATCCTAGAAGAAGAAGATGGAAATAAAGAAACAAACCAGGAAATGGAGAACATTATCACTAAGAAGGAAAGGGATGCTAGCATGGAAGATATCATAGAAAATAGCCAGTAAAAGGAGGATTTGCCAAGCATTATGGAGATAAGTAGGGACCATGAGATGACTCCAAGTGAGGTGGGAATGGATGACCATGAACTGCAGGAGATTCTAGAAAGGGAAAATCTAGATCTAGAGAAATTTTTGGAACAAGGGATGACCAAAGGAGTGGACTCCCTGCCAAAAGAGGAATATGATATGGTTCAACAGCTCTTCCTATGGAGATCACAATCGAAGGGCTCTGGAGTCAAAAGAAATCATGAAAGCCAAGAGCATAGAGGGGTCAAAATGATGGAAGAGATACATGCACAATCTCCAAAGAACCCAGGCAGGAAAAGAGGAAGAAAAAGACAGAATGAGTTGTTGAACGAATGTGGGAAACTCTTGATCAACTCAGGTAAGATGAAAGATCTCACCAGTTATTCCTTTACAAACCTTTCTTAATGAAGCTCACAACCTGGAATATTAGAGGCATAGGAAATAAAAGAAAACAAAGAAATCTTAGTAATAGAATAAAAGAAGAAAAACCAGATACGAATTTTATTCAGGAGACAAAATGTTCGATGGATAAGATTAGAGAAATTCATAATAAATGGCTAATCAAGTATGAGCATCTAGAGGTTAAATCAAATAACTCGGCAGGGGGGATTCTTATGCTCTGGGATCCCCAGAAATTGGAATCCTAGATGCTGAAGCGTCCAGGAACTATCTTTCTTTGGTATGTCAACTTTTAGGTGATTAGAAGATATACATGATCGCAAATGTCTATGGACCTCAAAAGCGAGAAGATAAACTTAGGCTTCTCACCTCCCTTGATGAACTAAGAGCAAGACACCCTAATATGCTCTGGATTGTTGCAGGAGATTTCAATATGATAAGATCTCTTTTAGAGAAAAAAGGTAGTATCAGACAGCTAGGCAGAGACTCCATGGCATTCCAGAACTTCATAAGGAACATGGGGTTAGTGGACACTGAAACAACCAATGGGACCTTCACCTGGAACAACAAGAGGGGAGGGGCTTCACAAGTCACCTCTAAACTCGATAGATTTATTATTTCAGAGGACCTCTTTCTTTCAAGCCCTGCCATGTCAGCTTCTATTCTTCCCTTTGGAGGTTCGGACCATTGGCATCTACAACTGGAAGCCACTTTTATGGGTACACCAAGAAACAGACCCTTCAGATTTGAAAATGCCTGGCTCTCTCACCCTGAATTCACCAGCAATATTGACAAATGGTGGAGAGAGGATATGAACATTCAAGGCACTAGAATGTTCCTGCTCGAACAGAAACTTAAACATATCAAATCCAGGCTTAAAGATTGGAACATAAAGGAATTTGGCAATATCTTCAAAGCCAAAAGAGCAATTGAGCAGAAACTCTAGGAGATCAATCAGATCAGCATCAAAGATGGCTTTACCGAGGAGCGGAAAAATCTAGCTGACTCTCTGCAGGAAAAATGGGAAGATCGGTGCATGCAAGAGGAAATTTTTTGGAGACAGAAATCGAGGGTGTAGTGGATTAGAGAGGGAGAAAGAAACACGAAGTTCTTTCATAAATCCACCATGGATCACAGGGAACACAACAAAATCACAAAGCTCAAAGATTCTCAAGGGATAGAACTCCTCTCTCACAAAGATATGGAATTTGTCCTTATTCAACACTTCCTTAGTATAACAAAGGAGCCTCTGGTGGATAGATCCAGGTTCATCAACAATTTCACTCAGTACATCCCTCAGCTGGTTACCAGAGAGGACAACCACAATCGTAATAGGCCAGTGTTAGAAGAGGAGGTCAGTGAAGTGATTAATTAACTGAAAAATGGAAAAGCTCGAGGCCCGGATGGGTTCAATGTAGACTTCTTCAAAGCCTATTGGAAAACAATCAAACAGGATATCCTTGAGGTGATGGAAGACTTAAGAAGATCCAAAAAGGTTTTGAAGGCTCTTAATGCTTCCTTCATAGCTTTCATCCCAAAACAGGAAAAAGCCATGACTCCGGATGGCTTCAAACCCATAGATTTATGTAATGTGGTGTACAAAATTATTTCCAAGGTGATCACCAATAGACTCAAGCCCCTTTTACTAGCTCTCATCACAAAGGAGCAAACGGGCTATGTGGAAGGTATACAAATCCTCAATAACATCATCCAAGCTCACGAGGTGGTACACTCTCTCAAAAACAACAAACAAGCTGGCATGATCATTCAGCTGGACCTAGCGAAAGCTTACGACAAGCTAAGTTGGTCTTATATAAGGGCAATTCTAAGAGCATATGGCTTCGACCAAAAGTGGACAAGATGGGTTATGGCACTAGTTACCAAGACCAGTTTTTCCATCCTGCTCAATGGCACTCCTTCAAGAAACTTCACACCCTCCAGAGGTCTTGTTTGGTCAATTTAGTGTGTACTAAATTGCTACATTAATTTGTCAATTTGGGATTCGTAAGATGACGAAGTGTGGCGCACTATATGTGCAAGATAACCTATTTCTTACTTTTGTCGTTTTTGATATTTATTTTGTTTTGGGGGTTTTTATCTTGGTTTATGAAATTCCAATTCCGAAGTTTCTAGAAGGCAAGTATGGTTATAAATTTTAAGAAAATTATGTCCTTTGTAAAGATTCCCAAAACTTAACACTTCAGAAAATAGACTATAGTGGAGAATAACACTTGAATAAAAAATGAAAAGATACTGCTAATTAAAACAAGTAATTCATGAACTACTGATTATGAAACTATCATCTCTGCTGTTGTCTAAATTCAGAAAATTAATTTAAGCTATTGTACTCAAGGAAATCAAAGATTGCAAAGAAAGTAAAACTAGAATCAAATTACATCATCCATATTTCAATCCCTCACCAGTAGTCTCGCTATGGCTTTCAGAGGTAATTGTCAATGGAATGAGCAATCCAATTATCTAATTGCAGAAAAGTAAACTAAAATCAAATTACAACATTCATCTTTCAATCCCTCGCTAGTAGTCTCGCTATGGCTTTCGGAGGTAACTGTCAATGAAATGAGTAATTCAAATATCTAATTGTAGAAAAGTGAACTAAAATTAAATGACAACATCCATATTTCAATCCCTCGCCAGTAGTCTTGCTATGGCTTTCAGAGGTAACTGTCAATGAAATGAGTAATTCAATTATCTAATTGCAGAAAAGGAAACTAAAATCAATTCACAACATTCATATTTCAATCCCTCGCCAGTAGTCTCGCTATGGCTTTCAGAGGTGCTGTCAATGAAATGAGCAAGTTGATTTTTAACTAATCAAAGCAAATTGAACAATACTAAACTCAACAAAACAGAACTGGAATTAAAAGGAACTAGGAAAATAAAATCAGCAGAGGATCAATTCCATATCACTAGTCATTATGAAATTTATATGCAAATGCCCGGGCTGCCTACTCTATCTTGAATTCTGCACACACTCAGCGTGAAACAAAACTTATAAATTCATGAGCAAAAGTGACATGTTAGAAATATATACACACATGAATAATCATAAAACATATGCAATGAGAATAAAGAAACGATGCAAAAAGACTATACAACAACAAAGGAAACGAAACCTCAATGTGCAGGGGCCCTCTGCAACCTCAGCCAACAGGTTATCAACTCAAAGTCACATTCACGCAGACATGGAAAACATAGTCTTATCTATATATCTCAAAACAGAGTTACAACAATAAGCTAGTGTCACGGCACAATGGTTCTTAACAGCGAAAATTACATATCAAAAGCTAACTATTATGTGTATCAGGACGCGTTATTTATAACAAAGGTTTCATAACTGTCTTTTTGGAAAACTACGTGAACAGAGGACACGTGAAGAACAGCCTCCACAGATTTAGCAGCATGGTCACCGAGATTATGCAATCTTATTAAAAACGGTTGTTGGATCCACATTGTGGTCAGGCTACAGGTATCAGCGTACCTCCAAAAATCTGGAAACGGTCATGAAAGTCTTCACGTGCTTGAAACGGAGTCCTGTTGTTGTAGGACTTCTCTTGTTTGAACACCGCTTGACCCCCGTTGACTACGGCCTCCTTTGACGAATCTAGCTGGACCAATGGGACCCGAACCATGTCCACATCATTTCCAACTTGCCCATGTGGCTCGATATGCCTAATGACACCTGCAATGTGGACTTGAAAAAAAACAACTGCAGAAAGTTGAACCAGCTGGGGAAAGTGACAAGATTCCGCAGCTCATAAGCAAAAATCTAGTTCAAATAGCAACACAAAGACATAGTCAAGAAACCACTTTAAATTCTCTTTTATAACTAATATGAAATGATATTGATGGCTTAGGAGGCTCAGGTGAATGGAAAGAAGCTAGAAAAATGTGTAGGAAAGATGCAAGTTTGGGGCTCAACATACCCCCACTGTGAAGGTGTTGCATGTCCTCATGCAACCAAAATTTTGACTAACCCCCCTTCAAATCATATGTTCTGAAGCTTCTTCCATACATCCAGCCCTCTTCTTCTCTTTCTTAGTGCTGCTAACATCCTGGGCTTCTTCATCAAGCATCTGAATTTGAGATTGATCAGTGCTCTACTTATCTTCTTGCACTTTTTCTTTAATTTCTTGTTCTTTTTCTGCCAGAGCTCGAGATGTAGCATGGTATTATCATGAATGATCTTATCTAGTCTGCTCTGCTCCTTTAATGCTTCATTTTCGTGTTTAACATGTCTATTTAGGACCTCTAACTCAAAAATTTCCTGTTTCAATGACTGGATTTGAGCGTCTTGTGTTGGATGAGGCATGGATGAAGAGCTTGGTTCTTTCCAGTTTCTCTTCTTGATCAACTTCTTTAGTCTTGATAATAGGAGGGTTTTGAATTCTTATACTAGTTTCCCTTTTCCTACTCTTCCTTATTGTACTGCTCTCGGGCACTTCAAGTGGATCTTGAAAATAATTTCTCACTAAAAATCGTTCCCAGGTATCCCTTTTTTTCTTCAATTGGTCTTCAATTAAAATCTTCACCAGCCCGTGATGATATAAATGGGGTTCTATGTCCTCTATATTCTTTTGGACTGTTGTGCACATCTTTTTCAAGTTCAACAATAAAAAGTAAGGGAGATTTAGGGTTTGATTCTCTAAAAAGTTCATCAACAGTCGAGTATGATACATATACATTGCTCCAAAACGGCCCTCACACGTAATGAACTTTTGAATAACCAACAGTAAATTGGCCCATTTCTCTTCTAAGGCATGAACAAGAATTCCTCTTTTGAATATAGTTGTGAGACGGATGGACTAGCGGGAATGAACATGGTTTATGGAGAAAACTAGTGACTGTAAGTGGAAAACAGAGGACAGGCAGCCGAGGTGAATTCATGGAATAGAGCGGAGTTTTATGTGAGCGAGGTGGTAATGTAGCCATGGCTTCAATAAAACAGTAAGGGAGTGACGACAGAATTTTTAAAATGGACGACTGTGGAGTAGACATAAGCACATTAATGAAATGGTTGCGGAATCTATGCGGTGGAGGAGAACCGTAATCAAATCAACCACATCTCATAATTACAGGTGGAGTGTGAAAATGCATCCAAACTTGAGTTAGATCCGAGAATTAATCATGAGGCTGTTGGAAAAATAAATGTATGATTTGTGGAGGAATGTCGTGGAATGAAATGGTTATGGAGGCTATCACACTAATCATTGCATATAGTGGAGCTTTGTGATTTAATAACTATGCAAAAATGTGTTTTGAATGCCATTTGAAATAAATTTTTACTCATACCTTGGAACGTTTGCCACTTGTTGTCCATAACCTTTGATCAGCTGCCTTGTTGATGCCTTTAGGTGCCCCATGTCTTCATACTATGTCCTCGATCATACCTACATTTGATTTTTATTATTTTTGCCTATTATCTAACTGTCAATGTTGAATGACAGGATGCTAGCTGCAAAAACACAACTGGCTGCAGAATCAGTGAGCAGCTACAGAAACTGGTCTTGGTTGCGGAAACTGACTCAGTGACCATATGACTGAATGAGATGGATACATGATGATTGACTGACTGAAAATGGTCATAAAGCTTTTATTAGTGGAATGAAATGAATGAAATGGAGTTGAATGAAATTAAGTGGTGTGGAATGGAAATGAGATGGAGTGGAATGAAAAATGAGAAAGAGAGAGATTTTTTTTTTGGAAAATTAGGGCGTCAGGAGTTCCTGATTTTCACCCTGTATTTTCTGTATAAGACTGCCAATCAGTGATTGGTTTTCAGGCTTA
>APFE031093898.1:188663-200343 GCA_000404065.3 Pinus taeda | reverse complement strand
TCCCTCTCAGCCACATTTTGCTTAGACTTATCATACTTCTCTTCTATCTTTGCTAAGCTTTCCTTGGCATTATTTAGCTCAGTCATTTGAGCTTCTAGCACCTGAAGTTCTTGTCTTAGTTTTTGCATATCTAGGCTCTCGGCCTGTTCTGTTGGTGGTGCTGTGGTGGCTGGCTTTGTTGTAGCTGGCTCTGTTTCTGCTGTCTGTTGCTTTGGAGGGATATCCTCTTTAGGGGTCTTCTCAAGGTCTATTGTCTCTGTGGGTGGTTTGGAAGACTGCCCTTGTTCTCCCCTCTGTATAGTTGCTTCCAGGGTAGTCTCTGTATCCTGCAGCTTTTGTTGGGTATCCAACAGTTCCTTATATAAATTCATAAGCAATGCAGTGATATCCCTTTCTCGTCTCTGTTGGGCTACTTCATCTGTTTGTGGATGTAGAGTTGGAGGGATTTTCATCTTCTTCTTAATTGCAGCTACATCTGCATCCCTTAGTTTAAGGACCTCTTGTATGGCCTTAACATCATTGGGATCATGCCCAAACTCTATGATGATCTCTTCTAGTGCCTTGATTCTATTGTCTTTGGCTTGAGAGGATGCCCTTTCCAACTCAAGCTGAGCTGCAGTGTTATTCAAACTGTTTTGCAGCCTATAATTTACCAAGGTCTTGTCTGCCAAGGTGGCATAGACCATCTCACCCGTCTGCTTATGGAGCTCGATCTGGTCCATGGGGTGGATGTCTTTTGCAAGGACTTCTAAGTTTGTCCTTATATAATCAGCAGGTGTTTGAGGATGCTGCACTGTAGGGGCAAAATGGCTCATTATCATCTTGCCTTCTTGCACATCAAAGGCAGCCATTAGTCTTTGTTGATTTGGAGGGGCCATGTTCAACAAATGATTGTAGAGCTTGATTTTGAGTGGCTCACTCCTCCTCTTAGCATCCCTGAACTGGTCCTTTATGCTTGCAGCTACACTCTTTCCATGTCCTGAGGAGCTGACCTCCCCAAGTGCTATCCTGTCTTGCTCTTGCTGTAATGAGCTGGCAGAGGTCTCAAGGCTCTGCATTTCTTCTTCTGAAAATGGATTGAGCCTCTGCCTTTTTTCTGGACCTTCTGTGAGAGGGGTATCCCTCTCCCTTTTCCTGCTGATGTCCTCCCTCAGAGGGGTTTGGAGGACTGAAGAGTCGACCCTAGAATCTTGTCTAGGAGGCGCCATGCTGGTGGTCTTATCTTGGGTGGCTGCCTGGTCTTCTCCTTTTTGCTGTTCCTGATCCTGCTGATCAGTTTGCTGCTGGTCTTGATGCTGTTGCTCTTGCTGGCCCTGTTGGCCCTCTTACTGTTGCTCCTGCTGGCCCTTTGTTTCTTCCATTATCTTGCCTTTACCTTTGTCCTACCCCTGATTTGAAGTTTGTGCTGCCCCTTCTTGTGTTGTAGATGAGGAAGCTGGCGCTGTTGTGTGAGGACTTGGTAGGGTAGGCACCTGAGAAGGACACTCCAAGTCAGCCATTTTCAATAAATGTCTCCTAGCCCTGTCATTTAGCTCTTCTTGGGTCAGAGGCTCTATCAAGGTATTTTTATTCCATTTAGGCTGGTTTGCATGTCTTGTTATGAGGAGCATGTTATTATGCTCATAATTGGAGAGTTTGTATTTCAGTCTCCTCTTGGATATAAAGCCATTGGGGTCATATGGTTTCCACAGGAAGCTTTGTGTTAGGCCCAGGCTTTCCAACATTTTCTCTGCCTCCTTCCATCCTTCTCTTTTGTTCAAAACCAAATGCCCAAGTTGGTTTTTAATTTTGAGTTGTGCCTTCTTGCCCTTACCTGCAAAATGGATCAGATCGGCATGGGCGAATTGTCTGAAATACTCTAGGGCAAAGAGCCTCATAGGCACATACTTGGGTAGCCTGAAAGGGCGCAGCTCACACCCATATATCCTAAGCACCGTATGATGCTGGTAGAAATACCAGCCCCCTATGCTGTAAGCAGTGGATAGTTGCAGTATCCTCTTCATTTCCTCAGTGAGTCTTGGAGGAGGTTCTGTCATAAGTAGAGACAGGGCTGGATGAATGAACAGATCTATGAACTCACAATATGTATAGGGTGAGTAGAAATAGCCATGGAAGATTGAGCTCCAATATACAACCGATCTAGGGTTTCCTGCTGCATCATTTCTCTTGATTTCAAAAGAGAATTTATCATATTGGTGATACAAATAAATGCTAATATAAGAGTTGTATCTGAACACCGCTCTCTAGGTAAGTGCAGGAACTGCTCATGTATTTTGTCCGATTGTATGGGCGAGTTGTAGCAGATAGGGTCTTTCAGGGCAAACTTACATCATACTAGCACAGTTTCTCTATAAACTCATTGATTTTTATCCCAGACTGAGCACATATGGCAGGTCTAATCAAGTTGATTTAAGTATCATCGAAAGATAGGGGGATGCAAACTCTGTCTGATTTGCTAGCAAACAGTTGATTAAACTTCAGGATCTCTGCCTCTGTAAGTGTTTTGGTCCCTTGGTTGATTAAGTCTAGCAGGGATAAAGGAACCAATTTCTTGTGAGTTTTGAACTGAACCATATCCCTGATGGCCTGAGGGGTGGTATAGAATACAACTTCACCCTTGGGATTGACTACAGCTCTCTGTGATGGCTCATAACAACTGGCACATAGGTAGATGAGATCAGGGAATTGTCTGACTAGAGGCATTTTAAAAGTTGGCAGGGCAGACTCCCAGATGCCTAGGATATCTGTTCCATCTCTGTGCTTAGCCCTGAACTCATTTAGCAGGCGAATATGAGGGGTGCATCCTTCTCTGGAGTCTTCTGAGATCTGATAATCCAGGTCTGCCAGATCCTGCCAGTCTAGCTCTCTCTGAGGAGCATTCAGAGGAGTGACATTAAGGACTTCAGGTGTCTCCATGTTTTACACAAATAATCTCTGAAATGCAGCTTGAAATAGTGAAATTGATGGGAACCAGGCTTAACAGGGTCGGTGTACAGTCAAGGATAACAATGCTGGGCGTTATGAGGAGGGTTTTTAGCAGCAGAAAGACCTCCCTTGTCAGTTTGGGAGTTATGCAGGAGTGCACGGTTGCGCGAACAGGGTAGGTTTTTTAACAGGATTTGCAGTCAATTCGAGGTCTCCGACGCTATGTTTTACTTTTAAATGGTCGAATAGGGTCAAACACAGTTGGTTTATCGGTGAATTTTACAACTTAATGGCTTTTATGGCAGTTTTTACAAGCAATTTGAGAAAAACCAGTTCACAGGAGGACGAGGCTGAAATACCTGTTTAACAGTGGTCTGGACTGAAGAATGTAGCTGGGTTTGCGCGCTGGGTGCTTTGAAAATGGTTGCAGGATGACTGGTGGCACAGGCGTCGTAAATTACATGCAGAGAGCTCAACAGCAAATTTCCGAAAAATATGAAAAAATGGTGAAAAATGGCGAAAATATGGCCTTTTGGCTTTATTGGCGCGCTTTTTGGATGACGTCAGCATGACGTCATCATGGGGGCCCGGGTTGGGTGACGTCATCATGACGTTATCGGGTGACGTGGCAGTCAACGGTAGGTCCACGGGGGCGATGAGGTGGCGGCCAGGTGGGCGAATGAGGGACGAGGCGGGCAGATGTGGCGGTGACGTGCACGGCAGCGGGGCGCAGACGTGGGCGGGACAGGTTTCGCAATATCGGAATGGGCCTTGTACGTTGAACGAACTGTCAGGCGATGCTCCGATGCAATCAAGGAATGACGCGTGTCCCGGCGTGATGCTGGCCTAACGCAAGCGTCTGATAGATATCGGAAGGTATCTGTCAGACACGTAGGGCCTTCCGATATTGATACCGGCCGTGGATATGGAGGCGGGCGATCGAACGGTCGTCGGGCGCCCAACTTGTGCGAATGGTAGCTCCTCCTTGGGTTAACCTGCGGACGTCGGGTTTGCCCGAAATCATCATCCACCGTAGATCTGGACCCGGTGCCATCTGACAGTGATCGGGCGGTCAATCTGCACGATGTATAGATATGTCCTGTCGGGCAATAAACAATAATTTTCTTTGCAAAACGTGTTTAATCAACCAACCTTGGAAAAATGCTATTTTGGGTTTTATACAAAGTTTTGGGCATAAATTTTTCCGAAGGCGGAAACTATAGGGAAAAGGGGTCAAATAGGATTTATGCAATATGAAAAGGTAAATAACCCCCGACCTTAGGATAAGGCGGGGAAGGGTGATTTTACAATGTTTTCCGCCCCTTTAAGTGTTTTATGGGTTTTTAAAGGTTTTTCAATGTTTTTTCAAGGTTTTTCAAGGCAAAATGGAACTTTTGGGTAGGGAAACTAGTTTGAGGTGGATCAAGGGTGAGTCATGGGTTCTTGACCTTGACCAGGTGTCAAATCAAGTCCCAGGGAGAGAATATTATGGCTATAGTGCCAAGGAGGGGATATTTATGCATTGTGGGGTTTATACACCATGGTGTTTATAATACTAGGGATAAAGGGGTGTAAGGAGCTAAGTAGTAGAGTTAGTTGTTAATATGGAAGGAACATATGAGTGAGGGCTGGTTCAACCAAGTTTTCTTTGAAAATAACTTGAAATCAGGAGTAGATCAAAATTAAAAGATTTTTGCACAAGAAATGTGGCTTCTTAAAGCCATAAGAATGTAAAACATTTGAATTTCTATGCTTTGTGCAACTTGGGGAAAGGGTGTTAGTGATGAGTGATATACAAATGAGAAACAAGGGAGTTAGTCATGCTCCAGAGTGCTGCTCTTCCTGTAGAAGTTTCAGCAACTTTGTTTTTGAAAGAGACACCAGTTCTGCAACCCCATCTACCTACCCAACTATTTCTCCTAACATTTTTTGTTCCTTCTTGGAAGGTGCACTTGGACTTGCAAACCCTTTTGAATGCCTTTTCTTTTCATTGGCTTTTTGCTTTCATCTTCTATCTAACACAACCCTTATTCCTTCCAAGGTCCCAGATTAAGCAGTTGGGAACCTTAGCTTCTCTACCTAGCTACTGATCTGCCAAGATTAAACGGTTTGGACAGATTTCATTCTCTATTCTACAACATAAATTGAAAACATGGCATGATCCAGATTAGACTGTTGGACCATCCATCAAAATTGAGTTCTTATGAAAACTGAGATAGACATTGTCTTCCTAAGGAAATATGGGATCTTTGCATTTATCAAAGCAGAGCATATTTGGATCTTTGACATCCAATCATGAAATATGAAACCTATTGGTATAGGTATCCAACAGGTGTAATATTTGAATCCTTAAAAAATACCCTGGAATTCTAGGAATATGTATGACCAAGACATTGGCAGGAATATATATTTTATTTTCATATTGATAACTCTTTTGAGCTAAATCCTAACCTTGACATGAAACAATCAATTTTATTCCATAATCCAAACATGTGGATGCATTTTATGTTTCTATACTCTAGGGCTTAGTTTTATTTGAAGCAAAATGGTTTATTTCAAAATGACCAAGAATTGAATGTGAGTAACTTTATTAGTACATTTAAATGTGAGAAGGGTGCAAATTCCCAACTAAAGAAAACATCGGCTAAAATATTGTCAAGATTCATGAGATTATATGTTCGAGTCTGAAAACAGTGAGTTTCCTATCCAATGATTTCACTTATACATTTTAACCATGATGAGGATAATTAAATATAATAGGTGATTTATGGAACAAGAAATTGTTGCCTCAAATAATTTTCTAACACTTAAGAGCAATGTATTCATACTAGTATAACACTTGATCATTAAATATATTAGACCTAGTTGAAGACTATATGTAGCTAGTTCTTTACAACATTTCCTTTACATAATACTATTTGGACGTAAGCACATCCACACTTCCACACTTCAACACCAAGTAAACTAAATTTATTCTGCGATGGTGGAATTTATTTTGTCAGCAATGGAAGATTCAAAAACATTAATTATTTTTCAACACTAGGAAGGGACTGTGTAGGAATCAATGATGGAAGTGGTGTTCTATGGAAAGCAAAGCCATGTGTGGAAGAAGTGTTGTGTAGGATAATGAGTGTGTAGAGAAAGAAATACGATTTTTCTTTTATAATGCCACTGTACACATCCCCAGTTACACACCTATGCACACATTCCCCCTTCACACACTTCTTTCGCAAACCTCCATCCCACACAACACCAAATATTAATCAATTAATTAGTGGTTTTGTCTTATTAAATTTTTGGGAAATTTTTTTTTGGCTTACGTGTATAGTAAATGGACTAGGTCATATGGGAATAATGTGATTTCACATAAATTTCAAGTCCTAGATTGACATGACGGGTCATTAAACTAAGGAAATATATTTGAAAACATTAATTTATATTGTGAATTTCATGCATAAAATGGAAACATAGAGCCTAAATAAATAATTTTGATTTAAATTTGTAACCCCCTCCTGCCATATCTACCCAAGTAACTGACCAACCATGGTAAAATTGTGACGAGAGGTTACTATGATATTATTCAACCTCCTAGGTGACCTTAAGGAAGTGGAATCAATGGAAACACATCAACCATACCTTCCACACCAACAACAACACTCCTAAGAGCCATCCCAACCACTCAGGTATCATGCCCCTAGGTCCCACTGAGTTTTTAAACTATTAAACCTCTAGACACTCCCATGCTATGGGCATGCCAACATCCATAGACCTATGGAAGCTCCCACAAGCCTGCATACCTGCATCTAGGGACTATTTCTAGTAGACCTATCCCAAAGTCTATGAAATTTAAGGCACTTTTCAAGCCCATAATTCTAGCCACTGCCCAGAACTTGTTGTGACTTTCGAAATCCACTAAAAACATGATGGAAAGACTAATAAACCAAACAATAATTCTAGGATTGGGCCTAACGATCCCCAACTGGGACTGACATTTTGTCAAACACTTGGCATCAATATAATCTACATGTCTAGGGTAAAAGACAGAGCATGAATGACTAAAAAATATCATGAGACATGACAAGAAGGATCACCACCTCCTCCCTTGAACTGTTATGACATCAATTAGGTCTTTCATCCATCATTTTAACAATTATGTTGGGCCTCAAAAATGCCCTAATTTTCAACATATAACATTATCATTTATAAAGCATATTCCTGCACTTTCTACCATATTCATATCCATTTCCCATAACTCATGCCTAAAACCATACTTTTCATATCATGGTTAAATATCATAGTTTTATTGTGTGTTTGATATCTTAAGGATTATTTTTCCATGATTTTCTAATGATGGTTTTGCTAAGTGCCTTTGTCGTAGGGTTCCATCGCCAAAATTCTTCACAAGTCAGTGAAATTAGTTACTACATGGTTGAGTACAAAATGAGATTTCCGTAGGTGAAAATATGAATTTTGTGATCAAATGGTGAAGCATCTTAAAATTCAGACATGCGGATTTTGTTCAGAGCACCCTCATTCACGTAACCCAGAAAAGGTTTGGAAAAATTCAACATTATGAGGAAGGTATGGTCATGGGAATATTCCAACACAGGTTAAGTACAAAATCGCATCAAAATCTGGATTTGACTATTTTGGCCATGGTTTTGATAAGCTTCTTATGCTAAAAATAAGGAAACGGTTCCTCCCTCCATGCCATGATCAGGATGCGCTTAAACAAGAAGATTATTTGAAGAGATTTGTTTTCTTTTTTATGGGTTAATTTGTTATGCATTGTCTAGACTATTTAAGGCCCGATGATCTCTGTGTATAGGTAGTAGCCAAAAACTGATAGAATAGAGGATGAGAAGCAACAATTGTATTTTCTAGATTTATTGATAAAAGCTCCAATTTCAAGATGATTGTAAGTGACATTTAGTTAAATTCATTACAATGTGATTGCATTGTGTATGGTATGATTTATGTTTAATTCGTGTGTGTAGACTGGGTTAGCTAAAATCTGCTCCAGGAAGTGGCATAGGCCCGCCACAGCCTGGAACAAGGTTCCCTCTATATATTTACCTCTTAGATTTAGTTACAGTGTGAGTGTGATATGCCTTTTGGTGTTATTTGTTTATATACATGACAACTCTCTGTTCTTTGGATCATTGTCTCAGAGAATTGCGATCGTTAGTCTACTTGTGTGATTGTCCAACCATCATTTAATTAACGCCTATTAGAACAAGCCGAATCCTATGTGACGAGTTGAGTTCTCAGCCTAAGATTGGATATCCCTTATTCAACTCTGTTTTCATAGTATCTTGGGTAAGAACCAATTGGTTATCAGATAAGGTTTATTACAATTGGTGTGCTAAACAAAGCATTGATTCCAATAGTTAAACAAAGCATCAATTTCATGTAGCTTTACAACATTGATTTCATAGAATTGGTTTTACATGAGTTAATTTCATAAGATATATGCATTGCTTTCCATTTTAGGTATATATATTAGTTTAATTAAAATTTACATAAGTAATATATTATGGTATAATGGAATCTGTAGTAATGGAAACGAAAAATTAAATATTGTATATAATATACGCATTATATATAGTATAGTATAAAATTATATTGTAAATATAATTATATATTATGATTTAGTATTTTTTGTACATTTTGTGATTTTATATTAGCATTAAATTATGAATGCCATTATTCGTAGTCTAAAGTAGTGTAACAATGTGATCCAAAGCTAACAGTTAAATAGTCTGATTTTAAGTTGAACGTAGTGGCTTCATTTTCATTATGAAATTTACTTTCCAATAGTGATACTCAAGATTGAGAAGTGTTGATTTATTTCTAGCAGTGAGAGTGATTTGAGGTAGTCTTTTCGTTTGAATGTTGAATGTTTCTCTTTGATTGAAAGTAGAGAGCTCTGGAGCTTAATTCCAATTCCACATTCACTAGCTTAATTTAGATTTCGAGTTCATTAACTTAGTTTATATTTAATCTTTATGCCCTTTTGATTTATTGATTCATGTTTTGTCTTGATCAACATTAGAATAGATAAATGAGTGTTTTCTATTATACATAATTTGAATCCCGTAATTAGAATTTTTATAAGTCGAAGTGATTTTACTAGAGATAATGTTTGATTTGTTTCTGTACTTAAACAACAAGTTGATTTCTTACTCTAGCCAAGGTTAGATGCTCTAATCCTGCATTACCTATGCTTGTGCCTTGAAGCTTACGAGCCCTAGATTGATAATTTAATGTTGGAATTATTACACATATAATCTCCCCAACATTTTTGGCATCATTGTTGGGGAGGTGCTAAAGGGATTAGAGCATAGTTTCTTTCACAAGTTTTATGTATGGTGAGGATTTTGTAGGACAATCAAAGGGTGGAGAGAGTACAGTAAGATGTGAGTGAAGCCCCATGCATACACTATAGTGGGGTTGCTCCAAATTTTAGTTGTACAAGTAAGAAAGTTTGGTGAGTTTTATTGCAATCGATTGTTTTTCATTTAGATTTAAAAATTCAATCTCTTTATCTATAAATAATTTTTGGGGTGATGTAAGAACTCCCAGGTACTAATTCATGTGTGGAGAGAGGGATTTCTAAACTAGAAAGCATGATTCAAGGATGATTAAGAATTTGAAGGAGGTATCCCAAATCCTAGCAGTAGCTGGGGTCTCTGCCTCTCAGGAAGAGCAGATCTTGACAGCAGTCAAGAACCTTTCCACCTCTCCAGAAGTGATCAAAGAACCTGATTTCCATGTAACATAACCACATGAAGAGCTAGAATCCTCCAATAATCACATTTCCCAACCTTTGGAGGAAACCGGGGACTTATGGACAACATCTATTAGAGAGAAGCCCCTAAAACAAGAGATTGAAGAGGTCAAAGAAGAGGACATGCAACAATGTCCAAATGAAGAAATGGACCAAGACCAATATGATTACATAAAGAATTGGTTCCAAACCAGTACTTCAGCAAGAAATCATTCTCTTCTTCACACTTTCTTAGCATCATATAATTTGCAACTACTAGTTTTACATTCTCATGTACACTGTAAAGTTTATATGTTAAATCTGAGCCTGAATATATCCTTGTACCTGACCCGCACATGGTTTCACTAGAGATTATATTTCACTTAAAGGAGGACATATTTTCTCCAGTATAGTAGGAAAGTTAGTAAATAAATAAATGGAAATAGTAAAGAGAAAAATAAGTCCTTTTGTGAAAACTAGATTTTCAGTGCAACTGGACAGGGACTTCGCTTGTAAACCATGTAACTGGCAGGCAAGGTTCCCAATAAAGTTTGTAAATTTGTATGAGCTCTTAAAATCATGTATCTTTTAATACATTATGTTTGTACTTAAGTTGGTTGATGTGGGATTCCTTAAGGCCCACCTACCAACAAGCCTTATCCCATCAACATTAGCACATTATATGGGATTCGGGTTAGGGTTAAATAAGGTACCTAGGAGCCTGCATGCCTTAATGCTAGGTTTCCTTGTCATCTACTAAGGAAATACATCAATGTTTCATAGTGGATGAATTTTGCAATCCATTCTACTTCGACAAATCTATTCATGGGTGGTAGAATGTACCTAGTGCCTTGATTCCCATCGACATCAAAGGTGGGATATCTCGCATTGGTTAATAGTCTCCTCAATGGTCAGTAATCTAATGATTCTTTCTTATGTTTGACATTTTTGGCCAGATAAATCGATCTTGCAAATAGAACCGATCTCCCTAGTATTAGAAGATAGTATAGCAACAAACAGACAAACAAATATATCTTTCTCTAGACATATATGATTTATAAATTAATACTATAAAGGTGTTAAGACCCTACGTTAGATCTAATGCTTGTTTGTAGTAGCCATCCTTCAATCGTTCGAAAGAGTTACCTTTGAGGACCTGCAATCACAAACAAGCAGACATTAAATAGCACTTGCAGAGCAAATATCATAAATCATGTCTATTATGGTGATCAAGGAATCCATAAAATAAACCATGAACCAACAACTTATTGAGAAAAACAAACTTATTTGTATTAACTTTGAAGTAGAAGAACCTTACAACCTTTTCAGCCTTGATGTTGAACAAGATTTTCCTGGGGTCCAAAACAGGAATTTCCTTTACTTTGACAAGCCTTGCACTCTTCCAAATGAGATCATAGAGGTATGTAATATCTCCTCATAAAAACTCAACTAAGACTAAGTTCTAATAGCATTTCACCTCAAAAATATTTAGCTTCTTGTTGGGTTGTGTTATATTCTTTCCACATAGTTAATAAGGGGTTTGAGGGGTACCCGTAATCCCACTTTATGGGGTTCGGGGTAGCGCCCTGGAAAATTTTGGTTTTGGACTCTATGTTAGGTTGGGCGGACCCACCTATGGTTTTGTGCATGATTTTCGCACGTGTTTTTTGGACGCAATATTTTTCAGTCCATGGTATTGGACGTGATGGTTTTTGGTCCATGGTATTCGATGCTTCAGCATGTATAAATATGTATTGTAATATTGAAAGGAAAATAATGAAAAATCAAGCTGGTAGTCCCGGTTTTGGGATCCAGTGGGAAATATATGTGGATATGTGTTTTATGTGTTATGCTCTCGCATTTTTATTTTTTCATGTGATTTAGAATTCGTATGCAGGTAATTTTTGTACGAGGTTAAAACCTACATTTGGTATCAGAGTTGTTTTGGCTTCAAGGGGACGCCTTTGTTGCTAAGGGGTTTCGCTC
>APFE031093898.1:146696-183352 GCA_000404065.3 Pinus taeda | reverse complement strand
AAAAATCAAGCTGGTAGTCGCGGTTTTGGGATCCAGTGGGAAATCTCTGTGTATATGTGTTTTATGTGTTATGCTCTCACATTTTTATTTTTTCATGTGATTTAGAATTCGTATGCAGGTAATTTCTGTACGGGGTTAAAACCTACACTTCTAACCTCTCAAGTAACCAGCCCAATGCTTCTTTTTATAGTGCAGGGAAGAAGGTTATAGGTCCACCTATGAAGGGATAGAATCTTCCTTCAAAGGGATAAGCTCCTCACATCAAGGGGTTAGCTCCTTAAGGTATGGGATGCATGAACCTTAAGAGAGCGAACTTTCCACCTCGAGATTCCTTCCAAAAGCTTCTAGAAATGGCTGAAAGTGAGTTTTTTAGAATATACTAACGCCTTTTTAACTTTTACAGGGGTACGCACCCATAACGCAAAGATAGAGCGGTCAAGTGCACAAGAGACATGACCATTAGGTGCGGGACCACAGGTAATGCAAAGAGAAAGTGTGGAACCATAGTTTTACAGACTTTTGAGGGCTTTCTCTTATTTTCAAGGCTTGATATGAGGAACTAAGGATAGGACTTACAAAGGAGGAAAGTATGAGTGGTAATGGACTCAAACAGATTGCAGAATGTCAAGGTGACAATTTTTAGTGCAATAGATTGCCCCCTAAAGTGTGAAGTCTGTAATAGATGAAGATAGAGTCTATCATTTATGAAGAGTGAAGTACTTTATCATTTCAAGGATCATCCTGTGGACACCCCAGTCGGAACCTGTAAAAACATTCAATGAAAATTATATATATGTAGACATATCATCGCTGAGGTAGGCATTCCCATACTCAGATTAAAACTAACTAGAAAACTGACTAAAATATCCTGATACATGAATGATTTTGTAATACATCAAGTGTATAGACATATGTAGATACAGTATGGATGCAACCATCTGTTTATTAATAGTCCACTGTATAATGAATAACAAAATTCCTCGCAACTTGGATGGAAGAAACTAGATCTAGGGTCTTGATTTCCGCTTCCTGAAGTAGTACTATTCTATCCATGTGAATGAATGTGTCGAAGTCGAACATGGTAGAAACCACTTGATTACCAGTCAATGATGTGAACTGTTAACAAGTGTGAGAGAAACCACCAGTAATGTCAACGGCTCTAAAATTACTCAGTACAATCCATGAAATGTGAATAAATGAGCTGAAGTCAAACATGGCATAGAATCCTTTGATCAAAGATCAATGATGAAACCTATCATCAAAGGTGAGAAACCTTCCATTAGGGCATGCAGATTTCAAGGTACTGACAATTTCTAGGTCAACTTCCCAGATAATGAGTTGATGTTGATAGAAAGCGATCATCATAGGCAAGACCACAACATGAAATCATAGATCAAGTTTTGAAGAAATATATTGGCAAGGACTAACTCAAGGATGGTTACAATGGATGATAGATATTTTGCAGATGAATGGTTTGTTTGAACTGATCTCTTGAACACATAATGACACTGTCGATGGCTTGGTGATAATTGACCCAAAGCTAATACCCAGAAACAGGTTGAAGACATTCAATATGGTTTGATTAACTGTTAGGCAAAGGATTTCCCAACCCAAGTGGACGAAAAGTGTCGTGTTCAAGAGTGGTTAACGGCTTTTCCAAAAAACAAAGTGTAACAAACAGGTTCATTTTTCTCTCTTTTTCCCCCACCATTTCTGGCAAGTACCTCTCTATTTTTGACAAGCTTGAGGAGGATAACATTCGCTTGTTTATAAGCTCATCCTTCGGACGAGTCCAACTTAGTTTAAAATTCAAAGAAGGAGTGGTTCGTTCCTATTTAAAATTGAACAGGTCCTTTACTGTTAAATTTTAATGAATCCAGTATAGGAAAAACTCGGTGTTTTTCAATTTTAGGGAGTTAGAAGAAAAACTTAAGAAAGCTCAATGGGGGTACCTTTTCATAAAATAATCCCTCAGGTCCGAAAAAGGATAAAATAATACCGAAGGGATGACATTTCCAATACTTTAACGAGCTAGAAAGGACAAGCGCTAGACAATCTTTTAATTTTTAACGAGTCTGAAAAGGGTTTAAAGAGGACTCTAGTATCATCATGGTGACGAGTCCAATGTCATCAGGTTTTAATGAGTTCAACATAGGTAAAACTTGGAGTCCTTTTCATGTTTAGGGAGTTTGCAAAAGACACGGAAAAGAAAACTCCAGGGGGGTCCTTTTTCGTAAATTTGTGTCCCTTGAGTCCGAAAAAGTATAAAATAATACTCGAGAGAACTTCTTGACCATTACGATAAGGAGTACTTTCCATAATTAGTGGCTTCGATCTGAAAAAGTAAAAAATGGATCAAGGACACGTCGTTTCAAAACCAGTATCGAACTTGAAACGACAAACGTCTGGCGATCTTTTCATGTGTATACAGTCATAAAAGAGATGCAAGTGGACCTCCTTTTTATTCTATTTAACGAGTTAAAAGGGAAAAACTCGGCAAGCTTTTCATATTTTACGAGTCAAAAAAGAGCTTAAAGAAGACTTGTCCTAGAGGAATGGGTGGTATAAAGGGTAGAAATCGGTTCTGCCAATGGTGGAACTTCTCAAAACATGTAATGGTTAAGAGGTTGGCTAATAAAGCCACTCATCGCTACGGTCCCTCAGGAAAGGGAAAAAACCAAGTGAAAGCATATGATTAGCTAAAGAGATGGTGGTGATGGAGTGAAAACAACCAAGGCTCATCTAGCATAATTTAGCGGATAAAAACGACAATCACGAGATGTAAATTGGGTATGGGTTCATTTTTATGCAAGCTTGAACCATAGAGAACTCTGCTTGGGTTCAATTTCATGTTTAAACAAGCTTGAAATGAAAAACTATGCTTGCTATAAGTTCGCATGCCCTTGACATGATGACTCAAATCGAGGTACATGCCCCCCGAGCTTCATTGCATTCAACAAGGTGGATGGAATGAAAGTTCACTTTCGAGATCTTGGAAAGACTCAAAGACTCGATTTGGAAAGGGAGTTGTTTCATTTTTTAACGAGGTTGAAAATAAGCCTTGCAAATAAGAGAAAGCCCTCAAAAGTCTCTAAAACTCTGGTTTTGCACTTTCTCTTTGCATTACCTGTGGTCCCGCACGTAATGGTCATGTCTCCTATGCACCTGACCACTCTGTCTCTGTGTTATGGGTACGGACCCCTGTAAAAGTTAAAAAGGCGCAAGTATATTCTAAAAAACTCACTTTTAGTCATTTCTAGAAGCTTCTATAAGGAATCTTGAGGTGGCAAGTTCAATTTATTGGCCAGATAAATCGATCTTGCAGACAAGACTGATCTCCATAGTATCAGAAGATAGTCTAGCAAAACAAACAGACAAACAAATCTATCTTTCTCTAGACATATACGATTTATAAATAGATACTGTAAAGGTGTTAATACCCTGCCTTAGATCCAATGCTTGTTCGTAGTAGCCATCCTTCAATCATTCGAAAGAGTTACCTTTGAGGACTTGCAATCACAAACAAGAAAACATTAAATAACAACTACATAGCAAATATCATAAATCATGTCTATTATGGTGATCAAGGAATCCATAAAATAAACCATGAACCAATAGCTTATTGAGAAAAACAAACTTATTTGTATTAAATTTGAAGTAGAAGAACCTTACAACCTTTTCAGCCTTGATGTTGAACAAGCTCTTCCTGGGGTCTGAAACAGGAATTTCCTTTACTTTGACAAGCCTTACACTCTTCCAAATGAGATCATAGAGGTATGTAATCTCTCTTCATAAAAACTCAACTAAGAAGACTAAGCTCCAATAGCATTTCACCTCAAAAATATTCATCTTCTAACCTCTCAAGTAACTATTCCAATGCTTCTTTTTATAGTGCAGGGAAGGAGGTTATAGGTCCACCTATGAAGGGATAGAATCCTCCTTCAAAGGGATAAGCTCCTCACATCAAGGGGTTAGATCCTTAAGGTATGGGATGCACGAACCTTAAGAGAGCGAACTTGCTACCTCAAGGTTCCTTCCAAAAGCTTCTAGAAATGACTGAAAGTGAGTTTTTTAGAATATACTCACACCTTTTTAACTTTTACAGGGGTCCGCACCCATAACACAGAGACAGAGCGGTCAGGTGCATAGGAGACATGACCATTAGGTGTGGGACCGCAGGTAATGCAAAGAGAAAGTGCGGAACCAAAGTTTTAGAGACTTTTGAGGGCTTTCTCTTATTTTCAAGGCTTGATATGATGAACTGAGGCTTAATACTTGCAAAGGAGGAAATTATGAGTGGTGATGGACTCACAAAAATTGCAGAATGTTAAGGTGACAATTTTTAGTGCAACAGACATCGACACCATTTATTCACATATGCAATATTGCACACAGGTGTCTAGTGGTTGAATACTATATGGTTTTCTGATCTCAACATAGATTCACAGTGGTTTGGTTCTTTGTATCAACATTTCCATTGTTATTTGCAGCAACAGTCACCTTTCCTCAGTGTTTGGGGACATACAACTCCTCAGGCATGGGGGAGAAGGGGACCCTTAGTTCATCGTTCAACACTTCAGTTCATCCTTCATCTTTCTTCAATAGATTGGATCAACAGTCACATCAGCTCCAGCCTCCACTTCATTTTGCAGCTATCATAGTAAAGGTAAACCTGAGGTAAATTCGCTTAAGATTATTTGGTCCATTAAGAATGTAAGGAAACATGTTGGTTAACCACTTTCCTCTTCATATATTCTATATTTCATCACCTTTATCATCCACCTCCATTTGAAATCCATTTTCATAATAAAATGCATAAGTTCTCTAATCAGGCCATATGAACGAAAAGTAGATCATAGTGGTTCTCTAATACAAAGCAAAAACCATAATGCCTTCTATCCCTACATCATAAGCATTCATAACATGTGGGAATGTTATTTTCATTATTTTGTTAGCATTTCAAGGCATGAACTTTGTCCCTACGTGTTGGTTACCACAATGGAATTGTACCATTTGTATCACAAGTCTGCAGTATTATCACATGATGAAATGCTATATGTTGTGACAAAGTTGGCATCAAAAGATGAATTCATTGCTGCCCAAAACAAGAAGAAACACATATAAACCTTGGTCTTAGAGTATGAAAGCACTTGTATCCACCATTCCCATTATCGCTTCATGATTCACAAGATCCCTCATCTCTTCCTTATCCCCTTAGTGTTTGTCCTCAATCAGATCTCTCCCCACTCTATGGTAGTCAAATATGAATAGCGTTGCTCCACAAGAACCAACCTTGCCCAAGGTTATGATGTCATAAAATCTATAAATGAGCAAGGTATTTGTTTACATGAGGATATGAAAAATCACAGGCATGGGGGGGTGTTTGGCCTCAGAAATGTTGTAGTTTTCAACATATAACATTACCATTTATAAAGCATATTTGTATACTTTTTACCATATTCATATCCATTTCTCATAACTCATGCATAAAACCATCCTTTTCATATCACAGTTAAATATCATAGTTTTATTATGTTTTTTATGTCTTAAGGATGATTTTTCCATGATTTTCTAATGACGGTTTTGTTAAGTGCATTTGTCATAGGGTTCTATCGCCAAAATTCTTCACAAGTCAGTGAAATTAGTTACTACAAGGTTGAGTATGGAATGTTATTTCTCTAGGTGAAAATATGAATTTTGTGATCAAATTGTGAAGAACCTTGAAATTTTGACACATAGGTTTTGTTCAGAGCACCCTCATTCGGGTAACCCAAAAACGGTTTGGAAAAATTTGACATTATGAGGAAGATATGGTCATGGGAATATTCCAACACACGTTAAGTACATAATCTTGTAAAATTTTGGATTTGACTTGTTTCAGCCATGGTTTTGATAAGCCTCTTATGTTCAAAAGAAGGAAACAATTCCTCCCTCCACGCCATGATTAGGATGCGCTTAACCAAGAAGATTATTTCAAGAGATTTGTTGTCTTTTTATGGGTTAATTTGCTATGCATTTGCTAGACCATAGAAGGCCCAATGATCTTTGTGTATAGGCAATAGCCAGAAACTGATAGAACATAAGATGAGAAGCAACAATTGTATTTTCCAGATTTATTAATAAAAGCTCCAATTTCCAGATGATTTTAAGTGACATTTAGTTAAATTCGTTACAGTGTGATTGCATTGTGTATGGTATGATTTATGTTTAATTTGTGTTTCTAGACTGAGTTAGCTAAAACTTGCTCCAGGAAGTGGCACGGGCCTACCACAGCCTGGAAAAAGGTTCCCTTTGTATATTTATCTCTCAGATTTAGTTGTGTGAGTGTGATATGACTTTTGTGTGTTATTTTTTTATATGCGTGACAACTCTCTTTTATTTCGATCATTGTCTCATATAATTGTGATTGTTAGTCTACTTGTGTGATTGTCCAACCATCATTTGATTAACATTTGTCATAACAAGCCCAATCCTATGTGACGAGTTGAGTTCTCAGCCTAAGATTGGATATCCCCTATTCAACGTTGTTTTCATATTATCTTGGGTAAGAGATGATTGGTTAGCAGATCATGTTTATTACAATTGGTGTGCTAAACAAAGCATTGATTCCAATAGTTAAACAAAACATCGACTTCATGTAGCTTTAAGGCATTGATTTGGTTTTACATGAGTTAATTTCATAAGCTCCCATTTAGGTATATATATTAGTTTAATTAAAATTTACATAAGTAATATATTATGGTATAATGGAATCTGTAGTAATGGAAAGGTAAAATTAAATATTGTATATAGTATACATATTATATATCGTATAATATAACATTATATTGTAAATATAATTATATAGTATGATTTAGTATTTTCTATACATTTCGTGATTTTATATTAGCATTAAATTATGAATGCCAATATTCGTAGTCTAAAGTAGTGTAACAACGTGATCCAAAGCTGGCAGTTAAATAGTGTGGTTTTAAGTTGAACTTAGTGGTTTCATTTTCATTGTGAAATTTACTTTCCAGCAGTGATATTCAAGATCGAGAGGTGTTGATTTCTTTCTAGCAGTGAGAGTGATGTTGAATGTTTCTCTTTGATTGAAAGTAGAGAGATTCAGAGCCTAATTCCAATTCCACTTTCACTTGCTTAATTTAGATTTCGAGTTCATCATCTTAGCTTAGATTTAATCTTTATGCACTTTTGATTTAGTGATTCATGTTTTTTCTTGATCAACATTAGAATGGATAAATCAGTGTTTTCTATTATACATAGTTTGAATCCTGTAATTAGAATTTTTACAAGTCGAAGTGATTTTACTAGAAATAGTGTTTGATTTGTTTCTGTACTTAAATGACAAGTTGATTTCTTAGTCTAGTCTAGGTTAGATGCTCTGATCCTACATTACCTGCACTTATGCCTCGAAGCTTACAAGTCCCAGATTGATAATTTAATGTTGGAATTATTACACATATAATTTCCCCAACAAATTACAAGTAAATACATGAAATAACCATGATAATAACTAGTCATATAAACATGCTTATAACCAACATTAAACCTTGAAAATAAAAATAAGATAACAACCATTAAATCCACATATAAATAAGTAAAAAATAAAGAAAACTTTGCTTTTATTAAACATAAGCAAGTCTGACCAGTTTCATGACTTCCATGTACCACCTAGCCATAGACATGGCTGAACCAAATCTTTCTTTCATCGAGTCACCCCCATGCCATATTCCAAGAATGAATGTGGGATCTCATTGAAAATCCAATCCGAAAAAAAAAAGGGAATCTAGAGGTTAAAAGACTTCCACCCTCACCAATCTGTGATCACACCAAAACTAGTGCTTCGATAAAAAAACCAAACCGAACTTGAAATGCCATCAGGAATCAATCACTATCCTTGAGGAATTTTCTATCTCCTTGTCTATCAGGCTTTACCATAATCCAATCACAGATCACTAGGCCCTAATCCGAGACACCTCACTCAGTATTTCTTGTTTATCTCACCAAAACAATTCAAGGGATTCCTAGGCCTTTGGGAATGAACCTTGAGACCACCTCCGCCTCGGTATCTGAAATCCATCTAGAATTTCCAAAGCTCAAAATCCAGATCAACATCCCAACAAACGATCGCATTCAAAAAAAGGTAAGGCTAGGCTGAAAACCACTGCCATAACCCAACAAAACTATGCCACTGACAGCAAGAGAACCATACACCAACATGAAAATCCGTGCATGTTAAAAACAACTAGGAAATCACACATGGAATATGTTACTTGCAAGTATTCCTACTGAAGCTGCTTGATCCTGCTCTTCCTTGCTTGATCCTTGCTTTCCTTCCTTGCTCCAAAACTAAATTGCTCCAAGAAAATTATAAGTGTCCAAGAGAGAAAGAGATCAAGAATAATGAGAGAGCTCCAAAACTATACTGACCAAGCTTACACTAACCAAGCCTACATTGACGAAGCTTACACTAAACAATCCTACATTGACCAAGCTTACACTGGCCAAGCCCTTAGAAAAGGCTTACCAACTAATCCTTTGAAGCCTTTTTATCAATGAGGCCTCTATTTTCTTCAATTTCCATTAATTTCCTTCATTTTCCTGCTCACATGAAACCTGTGACCTTTCACCTCCATTTTCTCCTATTTTCCTTTATTTTCATAAATAAATGTGCCAAAATGCATTTTTTCCTTTTTAATGCCTTTGGCTTTTCCTTTGCCAATTTCCTTTAGCCATAAACACATCCAGTGATGCCCACCAAGATATCTTTGCCCAATATTCATCTTGGAATAAGTGTCTCATGACCATGGTCTTATTTTTCCTTTACTACTTTTATTACATGGAATTTTCACCAGAGTTGTTACAGAACCCTCCCCCTTGGGGAACACCATCCTCAGTGTTAAACCACACCACGACCTCAACAAAACCGCTGAAAATAAAACATACTTCCCATGGAGATTTATAACTTAGCTCATTGCAGTGTCTACAATGGAAGACCTTCTCAAAAGAAAAACATCATGACAACATGACCAGATAACAACCATATCGCTTCTTAGAGCTTTATAACATATCTCATTACGATATTTACAATAACTGCATATACACATATGCACATTTCCTAAACCAACAAATCAAAGGATACAATGTCTGCATCTGCAACAAGGGAATCTAAAGGCTCACACCTCCACCCTCAAAGTAATGCTATGATTCACCTCCTTCACAGGAAGTCCAGAATCCACTGCCACAGTCAAACTACATCCAATGCCCAACACTATAATCCTATGTCACTTGCCACGTCAGCAAATAGTTACCGACTCAGTGTTCCATGGTGCACTCCCAATGTGAATTTGATTCCATATAGAAATGCTAATGGCCAAACCAAATATATCATCGAACTTCCCTTCCCTGCTACAAAGTCCCTCAAGCAATCCAGTCACCCCTTACATGCAGTCACTCACCTTCCAAGTTCCCCGGCATTCCCTATCCTTGGAAATCCATCCCTTGGCAAGGATTCCTCACATCAAAATTCAAACAACCAAGGGATATACTTGCATCAAACCATCATATTGTTCATAGCATGATCATGGAAATCAATGGACATTATTGGGTACCATTGTCTCACAATGGCCTTGCTCTTAAAGTGATTTACCAACATACTGCTACATATTCCAATTCCTTTTCTTGTTACTACTAACCTAACTGGGCTTTTTTGTGCTTCCTGTACCAAGCACATAACTTCCATTAGATTCAAAATAAGTTGAAATAACTTCAAATCATACCTCATTGGTGGACCATCAATAAGGTATGCTTGCGATTCAGTTTTCTTCCTGTCACAACAAGTCAAATTAGCATCTTTGACCAAATCATCATGTATAAACATATCACATCACGTTAGCTCAAAACAAAACCATCATAGGTCAATATCATAAATCACATGTAACCATCATAAACCAGAATTATAATTCACATGCATAATAAAACTAAAATAAAATATTGATATGTATTCATTAATTAATCCTTAACTTCTACCTTTGTCTTTATTCCATATGCACTCCAGATCAGTTTCCAAGCCCAAAAAACACCAAGTTCCTTCTCCTCAACCATGTGCACATACACATAGTGTGCATCACACACATACAACCACACAGGACATACAATGTCATGCAATACATGCACCTATACCTAACATACAATGCATACACCTACACCCAGTGTACCACAACACAATACATACACCTACATTTGGTGTACACCACAACACAATACATACACCTACACCCAATGTACAACACAATACATATATGTACAAAGAGTACAACACAATGAATACACGTCATGATACCATGACTACACCATGCACATACATAATACCGCATGTACACCAGTACCGAATGTACATGTACAAAGTACCACCTATACAAAAAACCACCTAGATAACGTGTACACAACATCACATGCACACGACACCACTTGTACAATGTGTACACAACAACACATGTACATTTTACCACATGTACAATGTGTACACAATGCTAGACATACACAAAACCACATGCATGACATGTACATGACACCAAATGTACACAATGCAATATGCATGAGATGTACACAACATCACCTGCACACAACACCATATGTATAACATGTACACAACACCACATGTACAACATGCACACAACACCACATGTACATAGCACTACATATCCAACATGTACATAGCATCATTTGTATACAACACTGTATATTCAACATGCTCATAGTACCATATGCACACAACACCGCATATCCAACATGTACATAACACCATCTATGCCCAACACTACATATCAAATATTCACACAACACTATTTGTACCACCCTATACATAACATTGCATAACAATATGTACACACACTATATATACACAATACCACATGCATACAACATCACAAATGCAACATGTACAACATATACAATATATGCACAAGAGTAATACCACACATCCAAAACCACACTGTCTCTACCAAGCAATCTTGATTCCAATGTCTCTTTGCCATCCATGCTTATCCTATCATGCCACGCATTATGTTTTTTTCATTTCGCTAGTGTATCTCTCAACATTAGCCTTCCCATAACATAAACATAGACATAGTATAATCACATAATATCAACTCATATCCATATGATATTGACCCAAAGATCTGTCAAGCTATGCTTCCCACTTGATTCCTCATGAACCATGAACCTCTTCATGCCATTCACATGTATAAGCAATCATTTCTCCACTAGAACGATTCTTGATGACCCTGTAGGACAATGACATAGATACATAGATACATAGATACATACATATATAAAATTATCACAAAAGAATCATGATCTCGTCAAAAAATGACATACATACATACATACATACATACATACATACATACATACATACATATATATATATATAATATATATATATATATATATATATATATATATATATTTATATATATATATATATATATATATATATATATATATATCGGCACAATCATGATCACAAAATAATTACCAGATATCATAAGGTCAAGGTTAAGAGAACTTCATTTATCCATGCAACACATGTACAACATCAAGAACAACAAATCCCAACTTAGCTAAGGCATCCGATGCCTCAAATCTATTTACTTTACTTTTCCTGATTACTTTTCTCATGATTGTCCCACCATCGTCCATTTACACCAATGGACCCAACCAATCCAACTAGTTATTATACACTTTCCTTAACCTGCCCTTATAAATGCATTGAACTTCATCCAGGCCTTACATCACCTTTTGAGTTTCATTCAGCTCTCCCTAGGCTCCATTAACTTTCCTCTTTCCCTAACCAATTCTACAAAACCCAAACATAAAAGGCAAGACAAGAAACAAACATGAAGAAAACCATGGAAAACCAGCAGCAATACGGCACCACAACCAAAGTGGCATGGCCATGCACAAGCCACAAAAAAAACTACAATCAAACAAAAAAAATCACCAAAAAAGCAAAAGCACAAGACTAACAACAAACACCATGACTCAATCCCCATGGTTTCGATTGCTTCTAAGGGAAATCTAAAATTGATCCTTCTTCAAGTTTCCATGGAAATTTATTTTCCATGCAATCCCTTGCATCATACTTCAATCAACACATAACTGTCAATACTTAAATAATCATAACAATACACTAGTTAAAATGAGAGAGTCTTTCAGATTAATAACAATATCAGGATTTGGTCGACGTTTCGACGGATAAAGGATGTTATTAATCGAATCATTGATAATGACACTGCCAAATTAGTTGGCCTTTGCCTCTCCTCGACTTTCTTCAGCTTCCAAGGTGTGTTCTTTGAACAAGCATGTGGGGTAGCAATGGGTTCTCCTCTTTTCCCTACAGTTTCTAACTTATTCATGGAAGATTTTGAGACTAAGGCCTTAGCCATGGCTCAATTTCACCCTAAGAAATGGAAGATGTTTGTTGATGATACTTATGTCATTTGGTCTCATGGTCATGAAAAAATGGATTTGTTTATTAACCATGTTAATCCTTAATCAAACTCCATCAAATTCACAATCGAGGTTGAGACAAATGGGTGTCTTCCTTTCTTAGACATCCTTCTCTCCAAAATGAATGATCATTTTGTTTCTCACCGAGTATTTCACATGAAAACTCACATAGAACAATATCGTCATTCCAGTTCTCATCATTTTTTGATGCAAAAATTTGGGGTTCTTAGTACTCTAGCCATCCATGTGTTAGGAATTTCGCATAAGATGCACCTAGAAGAGGAAAAATCTCATATTCTTAAAATTTTTGAAAAGAATGGTTATAGTAGATCTCAAGGCCTCAAGGCTGTCCAAAGATCCCATAAAGACTCAAGGGTTAAGTCTCATAATGATGGCTCAATCTCTAAGGCACAACTCCCATTTATCTAGGGAACCACTGACAGGATTGCCCATATTCTAAAGAAGAATAATGTATCTTCTACTTTTAATCCCCTTAACATGATTAGAAATTCTCTTAGATATGTTAAAGACCCTATTGACCCCAATGAAATGAAAGGAGTCTACTTGATCTGATGTTCTTATGGGGTTCCCTACATTGGGGAGACCGACTGCTCTATTAAATAGAGAATCCAAGAGCATGTTGTAGACATCAGGCACAACCGATCTTGCTCATCAGCTCTTGTAGAGCATGAAGAGAAATATAAGCACCATTTTTGCATTGAAGATGCGAAGGTCATTGCCAAGGTTGATCATTTCCACCATAGGAAGTTAAGAGAGGCTATTAAGATTGAGAAACATGCTATCAATCTCAATAGGGATGATGGGTGGAAACTGAGTAAGAGTTGGATTCTAGCTCTTTCGTCTTGATTATTCCTTATATATATATATATATAGATATAATGAATAATTTCGTAATAAACTATTAGTAAATATTATATTATATTTTTATTATTCTCATAAGTTATTTATGAAAAGAAGATAGCGTTAGTTGGTTAAACTAATATTTATGTATTATTAATATATTTTTATATTGACTCTGCGTCATTTTATAAATTGTTATTTAACTCAATTATAAACATAACATAATAATTATTATAATTTCTTATTCATCATTATATAATAATAGGTATATTATAATATATATATTATATTATATATATATATTCATAAATATATAAATACGGTTAAATATAATAATATATTATAGTATATATATATTATATATATATATATAGTATATATATATAATACACTATATATAGTCTCTAGTTGAAGGTGGACCTCTCAAGGGAACTAGAGTCTCTTGAGAGATGGTGTGGATGTGTTCAGTTAAAAGAAACATGCTTGGCACAACAAGGTAAGGTAACCTGTGTATTGTTAGATCTTAAGATTTTGTGATCCATATTGTAAATGAGAGAGTCTTTCAAATTAATCACATTATTAGGATTTGGTCGACGTTTCAAACTAGCTATTGTGGTTCATCACTATAACCATGATCAACACCATGAAAATGCAATAAGAACATGGACTAAAAGCATAAGTAACACGTGCAACCAACTTGAATGCATGACCAACACATTTCCCATCCAATCTGTGGCGTGAACCATGCTATGATACCACTCTTTGGTATCAGATATGACCCAAAGAGAGCACAACCCGCTCTGATACCAATATGTAACCCCCTCCTCCCATATCTACCTAAGTAACTAACCAACTAGGGAAAACATGTGACGAGAGGCTACTATGATATGATTCAACCTCCTAGGTGACCTTAAGGAAGTGTAATCAATGGGAACACTTTAAACATACCTTCCATATCATCAACACCACTCCTAGGAGAAATCCCAACCACTCAGGTATCATGCCCTTGGGTCCCACTGTTTTTTTAAGCTATTAACCTCTAGGCGCTTCCATGCTATGGGAATTCCAATGTTAGGAGAGATTTGGATGCTCCCACAATCCTGCATGCCTACGTCTAGGGACTATTTCTAGCAGACCTATGTGAGAGTCCGCAAAATTTAAGGGACTTTTCAAGCCCATAATTTTGGCCACTGCCCAAAACTTCTTGTACTTTTGGAATCCATTAAACACATAATGACAAGACTAATAAACTAAAAACTAACTCTAGGACTAAACTTGACCATCCCCAACAAGGATTCACATTATGTGAAACACTTGGCATCAATATAATCTACAGATCTAGGATACAAGATAGAGCGTGAATGAATAAAAACTCTTACGAGACATGACAAGAAGGATCACCACCTTCTCCCTTGAACTTTATGACATCAATTAGGTCTTGCATCCATCATTTTAACAATTACAAGTAAATACATGAAATTGCCATGACAATAACTAGTCATATAACCATTCTTATAACCAACATTAAACCATGAAAATAACAGTGAGATAAAAGCCATTAAATCCACATATAAATAAGTAAAAAATAAAGATAACTTAGCTTTTATTAAACATGGGAAAATATAACCAGTTTCAGGACTTCCACATTCCACCCGACTGTAGACATGACTGAACCAAATATGTCCTTCAGCCAGTCACCACTATTCCATGTTTAAAGCATGAATGTGGCATCTCATGGAAAATCCAATCAAAAAAAAACCAAGGGAATCCAAAGGTTAAACCACCTCCACCCCACCAATTTGTGATCACACCAAAACTAGTGCTCCAATCACAAAACCGAACTGAACTTGGAATTCCTTCTGGCATCCATCACTATCCTTGAGGAATTTTCCATCTCTTGGTCTCTCGACCACAACCCAATCCTGAATCACTAGGCCCTAAAGCAAGACACCTCCATCTGGATTTACTGTGTATCCCACCAAAACCGGTCAATGGATTCCTAGGCCTTTGGGAATGAACCTTGAGACCACCTTCATTTCGGATTCCAAAATCCATCTAGTAATTCCAAAGCTCAAAATCGAGATCAACATCCCAACACACCATGGCATCTGGAAAAAAGGCAAGGGCAGGATGGAAACCATAGTCATAACCCGAAAACACCATGCCACCAATAGCAAGGGAACCATACACCAACATGCAAATCCACGCATGTCAAAACCAAGTAGGAAATCACACATACAATATGTTACATGTATGTATTCCTACTAAAGTTTCTTGATCCTACTCTTCCTTTGTTGATCCTTGCTCTCCTTCCTTGCTCCAAAGCTAGAGTGCTCCAAGAAAATTATGTGTGTCCAAGAGTGAGAGAGAGAGAGAGAGAGAGAGAGAGAGAGAGAGAGAGAGAGAATAAAGAGAGATCTCCAAAACTATACTGACCAAGCTTACATCGACCAAACTATACTGACCAAGCTTACACTGATCAAGCCCTAAGAAAAATCTTGCCAATTGATCCTCATAAGCATTTTTATCAATGAGGCCTCTATTTTCTTCAATTTCCATTAATTTCCTTCATTTTCCTCCTTACATGCAACCTATGACCTTTCACCTCCTTTTTCCCTCCTTTTCCTTTATTTTCATAAATAAATGTGCCAAAAATGCCTTTTTATATTTTTTATTCCTTTGCCCCTTCCTTTGCCAATTTCCTTTAGCCATAAACACATCCAGTGATGCCCACTAGGATATATTTTCCCAACATTCAGCTTGGAATAAGTGTCCCATGACCATGGTCTTATTTTTCCTTTATTAACTTTTATTACATGGAATTTTCACCAAGGTTGTTACAAAATTTACACTAATAGTCTGATTGGAAGAACTTATTATTTGTCTCACGGAAGCACCAAGGCATGTTCAAAGGTAGACACTGTGTAGAAATAAAATATGTGTGGAGGTAAAGTGATTTCTAATTTTGTTTTACTATCAAACGTTTTTATAGTTTTTACATATTGTATTTTAAAGCATGGGAAAAGAAACATAGCACATGAATGAAAAACATGAATTACCAAATTACGCGAAGAAAGAAAAATGTGATAAAACAACTATTTGGAATAGTGTGTATCTGGAAGAAACAGCATGCAGAATAGAGATGTATGCGGCAAGCGTGTGGAGGAAAAAATTCCTACAAATATACTAAAGTGAGAATATGTATGGAAGGGTAACTGTTATACGGAAATAAAATGTGCAGATGTGAAGCTTTTGCAGAAGCAATGGATGTGCAAAGAAAAATTCTATGTAGAAATTAAATATGTATAGAAGTAAAGCATGAGCGGAACCTAGTATTTAGATTTATAACACTATTTATATATAAACAAAGTGAACAATGATATCCTTTCTTATTTGGTAATGTCTGAAGGCCTATACTTCTTAAAAGAAGCTTATCAACACTAAAATTGGTGAAGGTAAGGGATGAGTGCAATAATATATGTGCAGAGCTAAGGCATGTATGAGTTAAACACTGTGAAACCATGATATATGTAGAAGGTAAGTTTCACCACTTTGTAGAAAGTGGAACAAAATAATTAATTTATAATTGTGTTCAAAAGCAATGTTGTGCGGGATGGAAATGTGTATCTAAGAAATGTGCAAAGAGTTAAACATGTATTGATGTGTGGAAGTGGAAGAGACATCCACACCTTTTGCATATTCGATACGAGTTTTTTGGAATTCAATTAAATATTTTATAGAGTCCAAGGAGGTGACATTTTTTCCAAGAAAATAATGGAAATCTAGGTTATAACTATCAGACTTTAGGATTTTGGCTATCCCAAGGGATTTTTATGGTGTTGAATCCATTTCTGCCATAAAAAAAAGGATTCAAACAGTCGCATGGTTGGATTTAAAAAACAAAAAAGTTGGATTTCGACGATAAATGGTCATCTCGGCGAAATTGTCGCCTTAGTAGACAATGCCTTGATTATTTACCAAATCACCTAGAGAGTCTGTTCTTCCCTAAAAAATCAAAATATTATTGTAGTCATTTCTCGAGTAAGGGATGTGCAGAATAAGGCATGTGAAAAGGTAAGGCATATGTGAGTTAAAGACTGTTAAACCAAGATATATGTAGAACTAAAGTGCATATGAAAACAATGCATATTGTGTGTGAGGATGTAAAAAAGGTAAGTCCTACCACTCTGTGGAACTGAGACTGATATGGAAATAACTAATTTATAATCGAGTTCCATAGAAGTGTCATGTGTGATGAAAATATGAGAAATAAATATGTGAATGGGAGAAAGTGTGCAAGGATGAAAAAATGGGAATGATGTGGAAAGAGGAACATACAAAAGAGACATGTGCACTTCCACACTTTCCACACCTTCCACAACTTTTTTTGGTTTCTATTAAATGGTTTATAGAGCTAATTTTATATTTCATTTGTGTTTGATAACCGACCCACCCACCTAAATATTTTCTTTCACCATCCAAAGTGAAACTATTCTACAGTTGTTTAAGAAATTAAGATTCTAATTGTTGTTTAGGCAACATTGCAATATGGTAGAACCATGGGTTTTACTTGGGTTAATACAACGCCTAAAAATTTCTCCATTTTATTTGAATCCATCCATACTATCAATGACAAGGATCAAGTCATGATGTTGCCTTTCTTGGCAGTCCAAGATCATGTGTCAGGCTTAAGCTAGTATCTAGATTCTCACACAATCCAAATTTAGATTCCAATCAATATAATCATCCACTAAACATATAGTACACATGGAACATACATATGACATCCAAAATTGTTTTCGAAACTTTATATTCATATTGTATTTTTTTTCCAAGCTTGATATGAGTACTACAAGGGAAAAACCCACTAGTGAAGGTTTATTATGGAAGCCCCTATAAAAATAGCCCAAAAATCCATTTGTAGCGGAAGTCACTAGTGGAGTTGGGTGGGTGGATGCTTTAGCATATTTTTTTAATGCTGTGTCTATAATACACAAACGTGCTAGTGCATTATATAATTATACACATTGATGCTTAATAGCATATGGTGCACTGTGACAAAGTTAATTTTTTATAAAAATAAAAATATAATTGTGTGTTAAGTAAATAATGCGCACCAATGTATATACTACTCGATAGCATAAAAAGGGGTTAAATTTAAAAAAAAATGTCAGTCGTAAAATTAATTTTTCTTAGTTTGGTGCTATACTCTCATGACACCCCAGTACTAAAGCAATACAAGAATGCCATGGTGCACTTTTTATATCATACACATCAATGTCGTTAATTGAATTGAAGGCTCTAGTGCTTAATAGAAAGTGGTGCATCATTGCAGATATATTTTTTTATACAAATACAAAAAATGGTGCACTACCTATATAAGGTGCACCAATGTGTATACTACTTGATAACACTAGAAAAAGATTAAATTTAAAAAATGTTGGTCACAAAATTCATTTTCACAATTTCGATTCTATACTCCAATGAAGCACTAGTGATATTCATGTAATAAAACGCCCTCGTGCGTAAATAACACGGTGCACTGCAATAGGGTTTTTAATATTAAAAATAATGGTGTTTGTTAGGAAATAGTACACACTGGTGATGTAACCCGAGTGCACCAGAATAGGGTTAAATAAAAAATAAATAAATAAACTACCAGTCGTAAAATTCATTTTTTCCATTTGTAATGATGTAGAGCTCTCAAGAAATCGTGCTACTCTTACCTCCATCAAGTGCCCTATTGTTTTGGAGCATTTAGCATCTATGGATAAATACTAATTCATTAGACAAGTAGTTGTGCCTAGGAAAATAGTTTAAAGTGTTTTAGACTTTCCCTATAAGCAATAGATAAGAAGAGAGGATAGAAGGCCTACCTGTAGTTCTGTTTTCCTCTTGTCTCCCTTGTATCGATTCCATCACCCCTTCTCGTACTTAATCTGCTTGAAAAGTACCCTATCAACACAATAGAATGTGAAAACCAATCAAAGCATATGATCCATTGAATATAAATAAAAGGAATCAGAAGCAATTCATATATATAAGCATTATGAAAGAACACATCATATGGAAAAAGGTTCAAACACTTTATTAGATAGAAGAATGAACTACAACCATCAGTGTCTAATTCAAAGTCATTCCTCCAGCTTGGATCCCATCCACCTCACATCAAAAGAAAGACAAGCTTGTGGCATCACATAATTTGCTCCAATGTCAAGTCTCGTAGCAACATTATCTCCTTACAATTCAACATAATCTAGTCAACCCATAATCACTTAGATGAGTGGTAAATTTATAGGAAGAAGAAGGAGGTTTTTTCATAAATGGTGGCATTGAATGGCCTTCCATACTTACAATTAATTCCATGGAGGAAGGGATGAGAGGATAGGATACACCTTTACTCATTCCTCATCCATTTTCAAGCTCATAGGAGTAGATAACTGAGGAAAGCTTCCCAATGAATCCAAGAGATAATAATATTCCCCAAACCCCAATTCAATTTCGCTCAAATTCACCCAGCGCAGCCTAAAGAGGGCTTAGGTGCTCTACAGAGCACCTTGACAGTGTATCTACCTATGCTCTAGAGCACCTTGGCAATGTATTTACCTGTGTTGGTCCCTTTAGAGACCATTTATGGATGTCTTAGGTCATGAAACTTTATGGGAAGGAGGCATTCAAAGGGGTGACTTGTTTAGGGCATGTAGCAACTGAAATTAGGTTTTGATGATCCCTAAAACACTGATCTGGATGTTGGGATTTGATGTGCCCAAATGGATTTGTAACAGCTGCCCCCTAAAGCATGAAATCGGAAAAATGCCAATGTCAAATGAAATGCTTTACGATTGACGAGGAGGTATCAAAGTGGAAGGTGACCTGTATCAATTACAATACATATATCATGAAATTTGATTTTAAATGAATTTCTAGTGGAAGGCATACCCATGCTCAGCTTATAAACTTTCATTACATGTACATAAATAGTCATCTACAGATATAGGCCCATGATCAGAATGAATATCAATGTAAAGCCATTGTACATATGATTTAGTACTCCTGATATCTCAACCCAGATGGATGAAACTAGATCCAAGGTCTTCAATCTCGTTCAACCGTTCGCTCAAGTGCAAGACTAACCATGTGAATATGTGATCTGAAGTCAAACATGGGAAGACCAGCCGATGATGTAAGTTGTTAACAGATGTAAGAGAAATCACTGATAATGATAATGATCCTCAAGGTACTGTAGTACATTCTGCATGGTGTGAATGGATGATTTGATGTCGAACACCATACAAAGTCTTTTGGTTTAAGGCCATTGATGTATTCCTATCGCCTAAAGCGAGACACCTACCATTGATGCATACAAGCCTCAAGGTACTGAATGGGTATTTCTAAGTCAACTTCTTGGATAATAAGTTGTTGTCGACAAAAAGCTACTTATCGCAAGAGCGTCTTGATGTATCCCACATCAACAACATGAAACGAGTGTAGTGATTTTAGAGATGGAATTTGAATGATGACACAAAGTTCAGGAATGGCAGTCATGAAAATGAAGGTTTATGGTATTGTAAAAGATGGATTTTGACTAGATGACTTCTCTTGAACATGTCGGCGACACTAAAGTGAATTGGTAGCATTGATCCAAAGCAAAGCAATGGATGGTATGATGGACCAATGGTGTGATAACCATCAAGTTAATAACCCAACCCAGATAGTCATGGTGATGGAGTGAAAGTGTCATGTTCAAGAGCGACCTATTACCATAAAGTGGTTTTCCCCTTTTTCCATTTTCCCCAGTCATTGCTGACCAGTACCTCTTTATTTTTATCAAGCTTGAGGAGGATAACATATGCTTGTTGTATAATTTGACCCTTTGGGTGAATCCATCACTATTTGATGTTTTAACGAGTCTAGCAAAGGTGAAACTCGGTCTTGTCTAGATGGACAATTTTGTTGCTATTTGATTTTTTTTAATGAGTTTAATGACAAAGATAACTAGACTTTTCATGTTTAGAGAGTTTAAAAAGGGACAAAAAAACTCCACAAGTTATTTTTCATAAATTCTCAAGTTCAAAAAAGTGTAAAATAATACAAGAGAGATATCGTTTCCAATCCTTTAACGAGCTGTAAAGGACAAGCGCTCGACAATATTTTCATGTTTAGAAAGTCTGAAAAGAGCTTAAAGAGGACTCCAATTTGAGGAATGAGTGGTGTCTAGGGTAGCAACTGGTTCCGATGATGTTGGAACTTCTCAAAACATGTTGATTTATGTGAAGAGGCTGGCTAATGAGACCACTCATTGCAACTATTCCTAAAAAGGGGTAAAACAACCAAGTGAAAGCGTATGATTGGCTGAAGGGATGGTGGTGATGTGATGAAAACAAATAAGGCTCATTTAATGAAAGAGGCTAGTAGAATGGCAATCACGAGGGTTAAAAATGGAAATGGGTTCATTTTTACACAAGCTTGAACCATAGGGAACTATGCTTGGATTTAGTTTCATTTTTACACAAGCTTAAAACGAAAAACTATCCTTGAGATTGGTTTACATGCCCCTGGCATGATGAAAGGGAGAGTCTCCTGTAACCAGATGGAAGTCATTGTGGTGAAGCAGGATGGTTATCCAACACATTTTTGGCTTCATCTAGATAGGGACAAAGGTGAATAGGGTGATTCCCTTCACATAACCTATAGGGAAACTTAACTTTACCACTAGATGCATGCCCCCCAAGCTTCATTACATTCACCTAAGTAGAATACTCATGGCTATCAGATGGATGGAATGAAGGTTCAATTACGAGATCAAGTGAAAGACTCCACTTGAATTGGAACTTTGCTCCAGGGGACCTTGTTTCATTTTTAATGAGCTTGACACAAGACAAGGAAGGCTGCTCAGATTCCTTGTTCCATTTTTTAACAAGCTTGACACAAGACAAGGAACTATGCTCATAGCCTTGGTTTCATTTTTTAACGAGGTTGACACAAGACAAGGAACTATCCTTATGGATCTGTTTCATTTTTTAATGAGGTTGACATAGTAAAATAACTATCCTCATACCCTTTATTTCATTTTTTAACGAGGTTGACACAAGGCAAGGAACTATCCTCGTGAAATATGTTTCATTTTTTAATGAGGTTGACACAGTAAAAGAACTATCCTCATATCCTTGGATCACAACTCATAGGAGGTCATGAAGGAGAGATCTAGTTCTAATGCCCCTAGTACATGATGTACATCATCACTGAATTGATCGCCAGTTCTTGTAGGTATGGAATAGGTTGCCACATAATTAACCTGTGGCAGGGACGATACCGTTGGTACAAAAGGACCATTTACGGAATATGGTTGACTGGAAGCTATATTTGGACCGGGAAATGAAATCTGGTCAACGGTGACAATTCTTCCTTCATGCGGGAAACAAATCACTCGAAAGAGTGTTGAAACAATAGCTCCCATGCCATAAACATAGTCATGCCCAAGAGGTAAATTGTAATCTAAAAGGCCTGGGACTACCATCACATTTAGATAAACAATTTTTCCTCCCAAAGTAATAGGTAACTGAGGGAGGATCCCTAATGGTTGAATGGTTCCTCTGTTAAAAGACAACATATTCAGGGTAACTGGCACAAGTGGCGGTGAACCGAGTGCTTGCCAAGCAGTTGAGGAAAGGATACTCACTTGTGCACCTTCGTCTATAATAGTGCCAAATACAATCATATTACAAAGTTATACTATGATCTGGAAAGGTACATAAGAAGGAAGGTGGAATCCTGCCAGTCGATTCCAATTAAAGGAAGTGACTAGACAACTTGGAGGGGGCACCATAAGAATAGGAGAATTAACCCCTTGAGTTACGAGAGCAAGAGGATTTCCTCCTGTCTTGATGGAACATGAAGATTGCCCCCAAGCTCATTGTAATCCAAAGAAACAAAAAGAACTTGAGTGGTATCATATTCACTCTCTTTGGGAAAGGTACGATTAGCTGAAGGTGAAATCGGGTCAACCGTTACCTCGACCTGTTGATTTGGGTCAAGTATAGAATCATAGGATTAAGTTTTAGAGAGAGTGGGTTTGACCAACAGTTGAATTGAGTCAATCAATTCATCCACTAGTGAAGGATTTAGGGAGAATTTCCTATAACCATATGGAAGTCACTGCGGTGAAGCAGGACGGTTATCCAAAACTTTTTTGGCTTCATCTAATAGGGAAAGAGGTGAATGGGGTGATTCCCTTCACATACCTATAGGGAAACTTAACTTTACCCTTCTTTCTGTGAACTTTACTATCACTAGTTGACGGTGTATCACCAGCATGATATCCAGAAGTTGATGATACAGGATGATGTGAACGAGAAGACCATTCTTCTAAGATCTGAGGAATATTAAGATAATTTCGAAGAAGATGGTCTCCCGCACAAATTTTGCATGGATATCAAACTTTGTGAGGCTTGACAGGTAGTTTCTCATCAGATGTTGCATTCAAAGCAATGGTTGCTTGGTTGCCCCTCTGCTGAACTTTATTCTTCTTCTTCTTCCTCCCTTTCTTCTTCTTCTTAGCCACCTGGTTACTAGTACCAATACTTTCACCAAACAAAGTGGAAGAAGGGGAGGAAGAAACAAATGAGGAAGAAGGAAAAGGGTCAACTTTAGGATCAACTAGAGGTTTATTTTATCTAGCTGGAGGTGTACTTGATTGTGGAGAAATCATGAAATTTTGAACCAAGGAGGTTGAAAAAAACCATACTAGTAAGCCAATGGTAAATCCCAGAAGGGACAATGTAGCCATATATGGAGCACCAATATTTCCAAAAGGAGGAAAATGACTAGGATTCCCATCAAAAGGATTTCCTTGATCGGTGGTCTCCAGATTTGTCGCCATATTTTCAACCTAATATCAACTAAGGAGTGAGCGTGGAGGACGTTATCCACGATCAATTAAAATAATTTTAATCAAAGTAACATAACAAAAAAAAAAAGATGGATGATCTAGGCAAAAGGTTTACCAAGCAACTATGAACTACAAAATACCTCCCGGTGTATCACAGTGTACAAGGCGACTGACTCGATTACCTAAGGATGGATAGAGACCTAGTGTTGTCCTCCCATATATACTTGAAGGTACATGGAGGCCCATTCTGTATAATGTTAGGATATTCCGACACATAGGAATAGTTAAGTATAACTTGGTCTAGTATAGAGTTAAGTAAAGTGTATTTCTTTACTATGTGTAACTTACAATCCGACGGTCACGATATGTAGTGATCCGACGGTTCATTCTCTCCTCGGTATTACCGACACTTGATCCGTGGCTTAACACCCGATTGGTCCATGATTTCTATTTAAAGCGCATGGAGCGTCATTTGTAGGTTAACCGTTCATGAGAGAAGCTTATGTAAATTTTCATTCTTTTATTAATAAATTACCTGAAGTGACCGCGTTGGCTCAGGCCGTGGACTGTTTCCCTCTTTGAGGGTTTTAACCACGTCAAAATACTGGTGTATTGATCTGTGATCTGTTTGTGAGCGGTGTCCTTTGGTGTTATGTTTGAGGAACTTACCCTGTAAATTCCTACATATAAGCGTTGTCTAATGCAAAACAACACAGTGAGAGCATTCCCATATACTTTACATATTGTAACACTGCCCTATATACCCGAAGGTACGTGGATGAGCTACGATATACTCATGTACATGGAATGAGGTACCACACTCAGGATGTATTGCAGACAAGTTAGCAACAGTTTCTTTGTTTTACAACGTTGGAACACGTCTCTAGCGTAGACCTTTAAATGTTTTTAGTTAGGTGACAATGCTCCATTAGGTGAATTTAGATAAATTTTAAGTTGGTATTATTTAGAATTTTCCTTTCAAGGTTCACCACATGATGTATGTTTACAATTCCTAAAATGCAACTAATACGATAAGCATTCCTTTCATTCTATTTAACAATGAAAATATTTAGCTAGCATGGATAGAGCAATCAGATAGTTTACAAAGAGCAAAGAGCACATCTAATGCAATTTCCCTAGGCTATTCCTTTCAAGCATTCACAAAATACAATATGAACGATGCAAGTTTTTCTTTTTGAATACATTAATGTTATGATGAACAAAAAGGAAATATGCACATACAATTAATCAATATTTAATAAGAATGAAGACTTTAATGACAGTTCTGTTTCAAAGGAAAGGAAGACTTTGTGACACTTTCTTTCAAACAAATATTAATCAACTATATTCTAAATTTGACTATACACTGATAATGACAAAGAAAACATTAAAGAAACATTAATCAATCAAATCAATGTAGGGCTGAACAAGGAGATAGAAATTTGTTCTATGAGACATGACATGCATTGATCAATCAGTAAGCAAACAAATATAGAAAAGTTGGCAAAAACACTTTCCAAAGGTGGGAATTTTACCTAAGGTTGATCAGTGCAGGTCAAAGAGGGCCTAACTATGCTGTAGAGCATTGTCTCTCACTCAAGGGTCCTCTGTAGAGAATTGTCCCTTGACCAAGCTTGCGGTGATTTCTGAGAGGCCACTCAAGAGTCATCTAACCTCAATTTTTCACCAAAATTCAATGTAAAAGAGCTGAAATACGATCAATGAATACAAGTAGGGTCTACAATAATGTCTTAGGAGGTGATTAAGCTATTAGGAAAGGTGATAGTTCCCTAGCTGAGTTGCCAATTTGTTTTGGATAATTTAGCATCTACAGATAAATACTAATTCACTAGACAAGTAGTTGTGCCTAGAACAATAGTTTAAAGTGTTTTATACTTTCCCTTTAAGCAATAGATAAGAAGCGAGGATAGAAGGCCTACCTGTAGTTCTGCTTTCCTCTCGTCTCCCTTGTATCGGTTCTGTCGCTCCTTCTCATACTTGATCTGCTTGAAAAGTACCCTGTCAACACAACAGAAGATGAAAACTGATCAAAGCATATGATCCATTGAATATAAATGAAATGAATGAGAAGCAGTTCATACATATAAGAATTATGAAAGAACACATCATATGGAAAAAGGTTCAAACACTTTATGAGATAGAAGGAGGAAGTACAACCATCAGTGTCCGATTCAAAGTCATTCCTCCAGCTTGGATCCCATCCACATCACATCAAAAGCAAGGCAAGCTTGTGGAATCACATAATTTGCTCCAAAGTCAAGTCCCATAGCAACATTATCTCCTTACAATTCAACATATTCCAGCTAGCCCCTTATCACTTAGATGAGTGGTCAATTTATAGGAAGAAGAAGGAGGTTTTTTCATAAATGGTTGCATTGAATGGCCTTCCGTACTTATAATTAGTTCCATGGAGGAAGGGATGAGAGGATAGGATGCACCTTATCTCATTCCTCATCCATTTTCAAGCTCATAGGAGTAGATAACTGAAGGAAGCTTCTGGACAACTCCAAGAGATAAGAATATTCCCCAAACCCCAATTGAATCTAGCTCAAATTCTCCCAGCACAATCTAAAGAGGGCTTAGGTGCTCTATAGAACACCCTGACAGTGTATCTACCTACACTGCAGAGCACCCTAGCAGTGTATCTACCTGTGTTGGTCCCTTTAGAGACCATTTTTGGATGTCTTAGGTCATGAAACTTTCTAGGAAGGAGGCATTCAAAGGGGTGACTTGTTTAGGGCATGTAACAACTGAAATTAGGGTTTGATGAGCCCTAAAACGCTAATTTGGATGTTGGAATTTGATGTGCCTAAATGGATCTATAACACCTATCATCGGTGCTTCCCTTGATTGTCATCCTTCCATCTATTTCTTAGTGAATTTCTTTTGAATTTCCTCAAACGATGCTTAATTTTATTTTTTCATTTATGTGGTAACCATGCCTCCCTAATGAGAAAATGTCTAGGTAATTATGTGTATGTTTCTCTCTAATTTAACTTTTTAGTGGAGTAGAATTGAAAATTAGGTGAAAATATCCATTGTTTTTTATTTTGTTTCCTACGTGGTGTGTTCCATAGGTTTGACTTGCACCAATTGCAGTGCACCCTGTAAATTCACAAGGTGCACCACAAATTGGTGTGTTTTTTTAATGCATCGTAGTTTCATGGTGCATTTGGGAAATTGATACACACTGGGAAAAGTTATAATTTTTATGGTGGTGCTTCGTATAAAATTTACTTCTTGGTGCATTTAGTTTTTCCAAATGCACCTAATGCATAATATTAAAAAATATAGCTCGGTGCATTCGTTAACCTGAATCTTCCGTTTTGGTGTGAAAAGGTTATGCATAATCACCAATGTGGAATGTTAGGATGACACAACACGTTGAAAAATAAAAATAAAAAATGTGTTTGTATGTATGTGAACTAAAAATGATACATCAAGTCGCGGTACACATCATGGTTGGTGCTTTCCTGTTTTGTGGCACATCGTGCCTGTGTATTACTATATTTTTGGCACACTAAGGATTCTTTATATTTTATTTTAACGTTATATGTCCATATTTATAAACGCATTTTTCATTTAATTAAAAACATTATGTTTTATGTATGAGGCTGATGTATTTTATATGTAAATCATGTAGCAGAGACATTGGCAGAGGGAGGAGCAACAACAACAAGAGAAAATGGTAGATCAGTATAATATGGTTCAATTGTGGGAGGCACGATAGAGGGAGAGAGATTTATACCCCTGCCGTATTATCGCAATGACCAAAGTTCTCTTGAGGAATGTAGGCCTCCTTAAGTACTATAAGGAGGCTACATCCATTAAGGGACACTCTGGGTTGTTTCCATAACTAATCAAATAGTTAGATGTCCACCAACAAGCTTTCCACATCGGTCTTGACATGTTGTATGGTCCCACTAAAAAGGACATTTATTTTATCATTGGCCTATATAACATAAAAGAGGATTTTCCCCAATTCCCTAATGTCCCCATGGTGTTGTAGCAGAGCGTCAGCTTGACTATTATCAAAGATATGTTGGGGATCATGTAGTGCATCGATCATATTTTCAAGTGTCTGGTGGACAACTATGGATTGCTTCTTTTTTTCTAGAGGAGGTTAAGTGCCTCTCACTATTAGAGAATACCATTATACACTATACTAGTGATGGGTAGTGCATTAGTTGCCCTATTTTGTTTTAAGTTGATTCTTTAGTGTAGAGGCCATGATGTATAAGATGTCTTACCATTTTTTATGATATTTTTTTATGGATTTAGATAGATTTCGTGTTAAGACACATGGGATGGAAAACTTCCCTTTTTCTTTAGATATTTTTGGTTTACTTTTTGAGAGGTTTCTAAAGACAAGGCCTACTTTTGACCATCACCCTCCTCGGCCAATGACTGAGGTGTGGATGTGCATGTGGGGTGAGATGGTGCCCAAGAGGTTTTTTCCAGAGTGAGTGGCTGTGACTTCTGCTAAGGCACTCGGGCTACTAGCTAGTGAGGTTGAAAAAATGTTTATATTAGTGTTGAGTCCTTATATGGGAACGAATTGGAGATAGTGTCCCAACATCCTCTTCACACCGGATGACCCTTCATATGATAGAGATAATATTAGTGTTTTATTTAAATTAATCTAGTTTCATTTTATTTTCTTAATTAATAAGAATAATATTTATTCTATCACGTTCTTTAACTTTCTTTATTAAATTATTTAATTATTGCTGTGTACTATATATTTGTAGAGATTGGTACTTGTTTGCAGGGAAAGCCTCCTCCCCCATGGAAGGGGGATGCGGAGATGGTCGAGATCGTGAAGGGTGAGGCACATCCTTATATGCAAATGAGCATGGGCATGTGGGCGAATAAGGATGGCGTCAAATTCATGATGGAGTACTGCGATCGACTCTCTAGACCTTTTGTTGAGAAGGGAGTCCTCCTTGTGACTGCTCGAGACATAAAGGTAGATACTAAGCTCCTAAAGCCCTTAAGGGACTATCGTTGCAATATGATGAGTCTTATGCATCATATCATTGGAGCTACTAGGATACTAGCAGCGAGGATGGATGGTCATGCAACATATACACATTAGTTTTCACCCAATACTTCTCCATCATATCATGATGATTAGGGTGGTGATCCATCTAGTGGTACTCCACCTACTTGGGATGGCCATGCATCATATACACAGTCTTCACATAGACGTATTTCCCCATCGGTTCATGATTAGGGTGTCAGTGATTCTTCTGGTAGTACTCCACCTCCTCATCATTCACCTCATGATCGCCCACTACCTCATGTTTCTATTCAGAGAGAAAAATGAACACCTTCTCCTCCACCTCATAGTTTGACTTCCTCACAGTTTAACTGTTGAGGGAGTTGACCATCCATCGTCTTCTACTACATACCAGTTGGCTATCACTACTACTGTTGTATCATATATTTTATAGCATTTATTTGACTTTTTTGTACTTGTTGATATATTTGCATTGATGTACTTAATGTAATATCCCTCCCCTTAATAATAAATAATAAGTAATAAAAATAATAAATAATAAATCACTTAATAATAAATAATAAAAATAAATCATAAATGTTAAATAATAAATGATATTTAAAATATACAAGAAATAAAATAAAAAAAATAATAAAAATAAAAATAGTAATAACTATACTAAAGCTCTAAATAAGAATAAATAGAAATAAACAAAGAAAATAATATAAAAATCAGTAAAGCTATCAAAAAGAAGAAAATAAAACAAGAAAGCTAAAATCGAAGTCGCATGTAGACACATGGAGTGTGTGCATGTGGTTCCCATCCAATGTTTGCTCTATTTATTAGATGGTGAGGAGGATGGGAGACATTCCATCTTTCCAAGATTCTATATTTCATTCTCTTGGGAGAATGGTGTTCTAAGACATAGGAGTCACTTGTAGTAGTACGTTGATTGAGGGCTTGGGGGTGGCCAGTTGTAGCAAATCCTTGCACAATTGAGCCTACGGTTGGGTGGAGAATCGTCCCCAAAACCTTGTTGCGGTAAACCTACTTCTACCACAGGTAAGCACTATTCATAGTTAAATTTAGTTTATTAATTACATGTTTATTTAGCTAGGTAAGTGCCACTCTGATTTAAATTTAATGTTAATTAGATATTTATTTTTGGACTGTTACATATGGTATCATAGCTTTGGCTCAACCCTTAGGGCCTATGGGAATCTTAGAAACAAAAATTATTTTGTTGGAATTTTTAACTTGACTTGTTTTGAAGTTACAGGATGGTTACTTCCAGGAGGCCACATATTTTTTCTACAAACCCTCGCTATACACGTAAATTTTTTATTCAGTGATACTTATTGCATAGTTATATTTTGATGGTGTTCATTTTTAAAGTCATTCCTATGAGTAATTTCCACAACTACTCTTATCATGTACATATTTTCATATCCGGGCTCCTTCTTGCTGCCCCACTACATCTTTACTGGTTGTTTATTTCAATTTTCTTAATCCATGTGATTAATGGTTGTTAACTTTCAGATTTCAAATCCCTTGCTAACTTGACATATTCCGATTTGTTTTAAGGGTTTAGGGCTTTAAAATTTGAGAAGTTAATCATAATTTTTTTTTTTGTTGCAAAATTTAATTAAAATTTTTGCGCTATTTACCTTGCCTAGATGAGAACAAAAGGAGGCTTTGTTTTATCTCTATAAAGGCCACAAATATCTGAGAGTTTAAAGCAAATTTCCTGTGGAAATTTGACAGCTTGAGAATTTTTTTTTTTAAGGGATTCTTGAAGTCGATTCTGGAAGAGCAGTCAATGGAGGCTTGGAAAACCACAAATCAAAATTCAGAAAAGAAGTCTTCTGCATTTTCTGAGCCGTTTTATACTTCTTTGGCTGCTAGAGAAATTTCTCTGTTTCCTTGAACGAAATTTTCCAGAAAACCAGAGCGAAATTTGTTGAGAAGTATCCAAGTTCGATCTTGGAAGAATCAAGCAATTTGAGATTTGGGGTTTTAAAATTCAATTCTTGTGAGATTCGATCCCCTAGCCCAAGGTTTTTCTTGGGTCACTTTACGTATTTTCCTCTTTTGAAGTTTTGACATCGATTATTTTTTTTGGAATGGATTTCATTTAGAAGAAAATCGATTTCCTTTGGAGAAGGTTTATCATTATATAAATTTTGTAAAATCCTTGTATTTTCTCTAATTAATATTTTCAAGAGGGGTATTTAAATGTTCATTTGAAAATTCTCTTTTACTATTTAAGGGATTATTCCTTTGTAATCTCATAATAAAAATACATTTTTTTTTCTTGAGTGAGTTTGGGATTTATTTCTATTGTATCCCATCTCCTTATTTAAAAGGGAGGATTTCTTGTGGAAGTGACTAAATCTTTAGTTTAATTTTCATTTCATTGTATTTATGTCTAATTTATTGGATTGCTTCACTTGGTCATTAATAGATCTAGACTTCATTGCTAATTGTTTGATCTCATTGGCTATTTGGTCTAACTTACATTGAGTAATTCGTCTTTATCTCACTTGTGTTTTAGATTGAAGTAGTATATCTTTAATTTCCTAATTAGTAATCTCATCTACGATCATTTACTTGTCCTTTCATTTGCATAATTCTCACTTGCTCCATTTGTCATAACATATTATAAGTGAAGATTTTTAAGAGCACTTTCTATTAAGGCATTTGAGTTATTGTTCTAACATTTTCATCTAATTATCATTTCCTTTACTTGCTTTATTGATTAATCCTTACATGCTTCATTGAATCATTGTTGTAAGCTAATAATCTTGTCATAAATCTTGATTATAAGTGAATTGGTATTTCTTTTTTTGAAGCATCTTGTTTTGAGAGATGAGGGTTTGACATTAAGAGAACCAGGTGACAGTTGAGAGAGAACTCTGTGTGAGCTAACACAAAGCTAGATTATCTTCCACCCCTTTATTGGCAAGGAGGTCCGCTAATATATTTGCATTCCTTCTGATATGAACGAAAATAATTGCTCGCCCTTCTGCAATGATTGCTGCTAGTTGTTAAACACCGTGGTCCAAGTGCCAACAACTTTTCAATTGTGAGTTGGAGAGCCACCAAGTATGCAGTTGGCTATTTGAGTGGGTGGAGATTATGTGATTGGGCTATGATTATTCCTTGCATGAGAAAATGGTACTATTGATTGTGTAAATGGTACTATTGACCTTATAGTGTGTGCAGATTTCTCGACATTGTTGTTGAAAAGAACAATGAAATTTGTAGCAACACGCATAGCCATGGCCGCAATCTTACAAATTTATGTCTTATCCGGGCAATTAATATGGCTAAATGTATTGTAATTTAAGGGATTCAATATGGTGTTTCCTTCGCGGGTGTGCTTGCAGGCAGGCCATATAATTAATAAAATGATTTTATTTTGGTGTTGGGGAGGAATAACCTTCCCAGTAATCCGATCCGGTTCTGGGTCGGGTGGCAGTGTCTCTTCTTATTATGGTGTGGAATATTTCTTTGATGGTTTGATTTATTAAATTTCCTTAGAGTAATCATTTAATAGCCATAAGAATCTCAAGATACATTCAATAAATTTGTTTAAGCGATTTATTTTGTTAAAAGCAATCCATTTAATTCTTCTAACATAAGTTATGATTGCTTAAACAGATACTCAAAATATTTCACTCTATAGCACATAATTTCAATTTATCTTAGCACATAAGGTCATGAATCTATAGACTTAATATTGGTGTGATATATAATTTCAAAAGTCATGGTGAATTTTCTTTCAGAATTCAAGTACCTTCTTAAAACAATACTGCCACTAATATTCTTAAGCTTTACTCATTGGAATTTTGATTTTATGTTGAGACAATTCTCTAAGTTTTAATACTACATAATTAGTGATTATTGATAATTTGCAATCACACAGTTTCAAATTTGGCAATGGTCTGATTGTATGTCGTGCAGTAGGGGAAAAATATACAAAATAATAGATTGAAATGAATCAAGAATCTTCAAAACTTTGTTGAATAAATTTGGCATGGTTAATACATATCTCGTTAAAAATTCAATGCATAATTATCACAACAATAATCTAAGTATTTTGGATCTTATTTTATGCTTCTTCAGTGATGAATCTTGATATTGAGTGACTGATTACAGTGTTTGGCTATCATTGCATGCATATGCGGGTGACTTGATTTCACTGTTAGAAATACGATATTTTTAGAGGTTGGATATAGGTCTGATCTTGACATTACTGTGATATATTACCTTTGCATTTGGCACTAAGCTTGAATCTAGATCATTAGTACTCCTTATCTTGCATTCAGTGATCATTTGAAAAGTGAATTAATGGATTGATTGGATCATCTAGTGACTCACATCACATTGCAGTTTTTTTTCTTTAATTAGCTATCCAATTTGGTATCTAAGGACTGATATATTCTTGGCAATAAGCTACAACAATCGGATTCTTCACAACAGAATAACGTTGGTATAACTTAAGGTTTGGTGCATTCATTAGTTCCTCATTGGTTTTTTCATGCATCATTATAGACAACAGATTCTTTGGTTCTCTGTTCGCATTAGAATCTGATTACATGGTAAAACCACTATCTCATTTTCTTGAGTTGATTGTCCTCTTATCATTTTCTAAACATAAAAAGTGCTATAATCAACTACAACGGTTCTCTCCATTACAACCATATAACAAAGCGAAAATCTAAATGAGTCACATAATTAAAGATATAGTTTTATTATGACTCATTGAGTCATTGGAAAAATATATAATCTTGTAATCTTGGATGGTGATAATCTACCCATAATTGACAATGTATAATTCTCTGAAAGATTGCACTATTGAAATGGTATACTGGCATGTTTTTTGTAACAAATCTTTAATGATGGTGTAACTACTCACCACCGGTTCATTTTACTACACAGTTTACATAGCACTTGAAGTATTTGGATAATTTAAGTTGAAATTTGTCACCAATTAAAGTGCTCTAAAATAGTGAAATATGTTCCAATTCACAATGGATAAACTCTGATATCTTATTACCTTTAGTTGATCGTTGTTCACTTGCATCTGTTCATTATTTTATTGTTCAATCTGATCTAAAAACATAGAGATAACATTCCTTGAATGTTGATCATACTATTCACTAATTATTTGGGTTGGATTGCTGTTCTCATTGTCCTTTAGCAATAACAGTTGCTTGGCATTTCTCTGGTCTATTATTGCAATAACACAACTCTCTCAATATGATCTTCTAATAAATTTAATTTTGCATTGCAATTCCATTCAGATTACATGTATTTGCTCATTTCTACTCATATCATTTGTATATTAAACATCATCAAGCTATAGGATGGTATATTTCAGTCTCAGTGGCAAATCGTATAGACTTGGATTTAAGTTTATATGTTGAGTATAATGTTACATGAGGTTTCATGATTCAAGGTTAATTGCATATAATTGTTAAATTTGTCTAAAGAAAAATGGAAAGGAGAAACTTGCAAATTTTTTAAGGATGATAACTAAGGATAGTTCATCTGATTATGCCCAACTTGGATCAGATAATTAAGGTGGTAGAGAAGAAGTATCACAACAAAGATAATAAATCAGTAAGAAGAGACAACCTATTTTGGAACATAATGGAAGGATTTGGATAAACATAACTTGGTACTCTAAAAGTGTCACTATAAGGTCTATCTAAGGATGATTCACATAAAGAAGAAAATATTGGAAATCAACCAATGAAGTTGAATAATTATGGTTATAATTTTATGAAACTTGGACGGTATGATAAAATTATTGGAAAGGATAAGTTGTGTGTGTGACAACATCTATAACAATTTTCCATCTAATGGGAGAACCACATTGTAAAGTTTTCCATAGATGAATAACTATATGAATGGACTAGGGATAACAAGACGTATGATCATGTAATTTTATTATGTTGATAAGCGGATTACATTTGGTAGCTATCTTAATGAATTTATTTAGCAGGTATTACCCAAGTTGGAAATAGTAACAAAATTTCCAAGGTATATCAATGCTATAGGAGAGGAGGAAAAACACAATGATTGGAGGTGAGAAATTCAAGTCAATTTAATAAAATAGAATGAAGTGAAGAAACTTCCATTTTTGAAGCCAGTAGACATGGAATAGTAGGAAATCAAGACAAGGAGAAAAAAATAAAATATATATCTATGAATATCGGGTAGGAGGAAAGGAAGGGATGCTCTATGAAGAAGAAAGTTCTTTTAAAGGTATTAATGAGTAGAGCTAGAAACATGATTGGTAATGGTCATAATGATGTGAAGGTATGAAGTTGCATGATGACCAAATGATAATAAACAAGGAAGATATAGGAAGGAATGTTGCTAGAAATTCTATACAGATACCTTGAGAAGGATTGTGTACATAGTGACAAAAGAAGTGAAAGTCAATTAATAGAGAGTGTACTTGACTCATTATTTCATAAGTAGGACTTCCCATAACTTTAAAAGAGGTCATTTCCACATAACACCTCACAATTAAGTTTCTCATGGACAATGATGGTAGTAGTGTTTCCAACTGTTTCAAAATCTAAAATAATGATACTATTTAATAAGAAAGAGTCTTTTGCCGAGCTTGAGGAAACTGAATTTATGATAAAGCAATCAAGTGGTATTGAGATACGAACTTTACGAACTCGACAAGATAAGAAAATATTTATGTGGATGAAGTGTTAATTGAGTCAACATGGATAAAAAAATCCTCGTGCAAGTAAATTAAGCATGATATAAAATTAAATAACAATGAAAACATGTTTATATGCGATTGCATATAGCGGTATTGGAATCAGTAAGCCAAAGGGTAAATGGATGTAAAATCAAGGGATTTTAATTTTGAGATAGATGATTTAAATAATGATGGTATCACTCGTAATATCTTAAACAATGAATTTCACCAAAATTTCCTTGGGGAAGGAAGAATATATGGCGAGAGATTAAGACTCAAGATGATAAGGCTCATATGAAATTTAAAGATGTACTTAGATGATTATACCATTGGTGTAACTGGTCAACTACCTTGTAGAAAGAAGTCGAACTGATTATTGAAAAGTACTTGACAACTTGATCAAAACATATTGACGATGTTCCATGCTATCATGAAAGGAAGATAATGATGTACATATGGTTCTTATAGTGATAAGGTATCCATACGATAATAGCGATATGCATAGGTATTATGACATTATGTCAAGGTATATTGACATTTTCATTTACTACCTGATGATAAGTATTTAATGTTCAATACTCATGATGGATATGATATGCATAACGTGGCATATGAATTATGATGTTATAATATGAGGA
>APFE031093898.1:99161-127371 GCA_000404065.3 Pinus taeda | reverse complement strand
GACCCTATATTAGGTTGGGCGAACCTACCTATGGTTTTCGGTCCATGGTTTTGGACGCGATGGTTTTCGGTCCATGGTATTGGATGCTTCGGCATGTATAAATATGTATTGTAACATTGAAAGGAATATAATGAAAAATCAAGCTGGTAGTCTTGGTATTGAGATCCAGTGGGAAATCTCTGTGTATATGTGTTTTATGTGTTATGCTCTCACATTTTTATTTTTACTGTGATTTAGAATTCGTATGCAGGTAATTTCTGTACGGGGTTAAAACCTACATCTTTTAGTACACATATAACACAAATGCAATTTTCATTCTCCACTTTCTATCACTTTTTGAGTTATTATAGGTTGATACTCACAATGTCACTTGAGAAAGGAGATAATGAGTATATTTTTTTTTGTGTGTAAATCCGCAAATTATATTAGAACATAATACATATTTTACAAAAGGTCTGCTCGAGCAGACAGAGGACTACCATCCAACTAAGCAAGCACCTTGTCATGATAAAAAAAGAGCATCCACAAGACCCCGGGGCACACCACGCAGGGTGAAAAAGAAAGTTGGGGTTGACAAAATCAACAGTAACCAAACAACGATTCACATAGAGCCGAGGACATCAATAGTTGAGCCCAGAGAAAAATTTGACAAAACAAAGAAAAAACCAAAGTTGACAGACACATAAACTAACCCATCCCTCAGGAAATCAGCAAGATCAGACAGCAGAGACTCATTACATTTCAAGAACAATATAATTCTTGGAGGTATCCGGACCAGTCGACGCCTTAGCTTTGCCTACCTGAGATGGCGTTGGAAGTGTACTCTGATTATCGCCTATGTGCCCCTCCATCTTTTCCCCAGCATTCCTGACATCTTGATTTATAGTATGACGCAAGAGACTGATCAGGACTGTGAGTTTCTTTGAAACACTGTCAAATTGTTGCTCCAGACTACTGATCTTGAACTCCAGATTCTCCAGGATCGCCATATGCTCCTCTGACGTGACTACAATTTCCTGTTGAGCTTGACGAACTTGGTTGGAGTAGTCCCCCTGCATACTAATGGCCTTAGCGAACATTGTTTTCATCCTCCACATCTCTGCTTGTGTATGCACATACTGAGTTGCATGCGTTGTTACTGTACCAAGGCCCTGAACCCAATCCATTTCCTTCTCCAACTCTTGTGCTTCCAAATTTTTCTCCTCCTTAGTAACAATGGCCTCCAGCTCCTCAATTCTTCATTTTTCTTTTTGCGAGGTTTGTGTTTCATAGGCTTCCCGAGCTCATTTTAGATCTCGGTTGGCCGATGCGTTTTGGCTCCCCTCACCCGCCATTATCTTAACCACACACAACTGACTGCTCAGCATTCTTAGGATTAGAGAAAAGATTTTCAGCCTACAACTTGAAGAAACAGTGGCTTTGCCATTGCGAGGGGATGAGAATAAATAGATGAGATTAGGAGAATTATTGGGTACCTTCCAACCTATCCCCTATTGCCTGCAGGTCTTATCATAATTATTCATGCTTGGTGGTTTATATTTTCGGTAATGACCCGATCTTATGCTCTTATGGTCACCTCTCTTGCTCTCCTCCGAAGCATTCCAAGTGTCCCATCTTCCGTATGGGCGTCGGCGGCGCTCATTGTTTTTGATCATATATCTGATGGGAATGACTCCCTCCTGCTCGAGCATTGAATGCTCCTGTTCTGCCTATCCTTCGCTCTTTTGCCAACCTTTAATTCTTCCCATAGTACGCATGATCCTCATCATTTCGTTAAGCCTGCATAGATCGCCACCTCTTCATCCTTACCTTTCATTCACCAAATCCTACCTCGAGAGCGGGGTACACTTATTTCTTAATTCCAGGCAGATGACGTCTTGCCAACAGCTATCCAATATGCTAGCAGGGTTCTCTATACCATAATTCGCCAGATGGTCCGCAGCTGCATTGGCTTTACGGCGAACAACCTGAAAGATTAAACCTTTCTGCCACCCCAAATGCTCAGCTATACTTTCTGTTACTTTAGCCAGTCGACAGGTTGTGTAACCTTGCTAGCTTTAGCTCCCACATACATCCTTCTGGCTGTTGTTATTGCGAGCTAGGAATCCCCCTCAACTACTGTTGCGCTTGCCTGTAAATTTCTAAGAATTCTGAGACCCTGTTCCATTGCTGCGAATTCCATCTCATTGTTCGTTCCTTCCCCTAAGGCTCTGCTGTAGATGTGCTAAATTTCCCCTTCGCTATTCCTTATAATGCCACTGATGCCAGCCATTCCTGGATTACCTCTCGATGCACCATCGAAATTTAGCTTGAGGAAGCCTAAAGGTGGGCGTTTCCATATGCTTAAAGTGGTGCTTATCTCATGTTCGCGATTCACTGTAGCCACACAAGTTCCATTATCCAGGTTAAAGGATTTCAAAATTTGTAAGTCCCGATTTGAAGCTTTACTATCTTGATCTACTTTGCTTTTGACAAGAACCAATTGTCTTATATTTTGTATGATAATTTCTATTGAATGATTTATATCCCTGGTTTCATTTAAGAATACTCTCCTATTCCGTTCTTTCCAGATTATCCATGTAATAAGCCCTGGCACTATTTTCCAAATGATGTTGACCCTTTTATTACTGGAGAAATTTCCTCGCCAATTCTTGATGGTCCCATAGATGGACTCTCTGGTTCTGTCAGTTTGCTGCAAAGTATTTTCCGCCCAATTCCACATTAGGTTTTCCGATTCGCATGTGTTGAAGAGATGGTTCATAGTTTCTTCTTCCTCGTCGCACATGGGACACCTAGAAGGGCCACAAAACCATTTCTTGCGGAGATTCTCCCAAGTTAGAGTTTTCCTGTGCATTAGAAGCTAGAGGAAGATTTTAATTTTTGGCCAGAACTGAGAATCCCAGACCTTGATACTCCATTGTACCTTTTCAATTTGCTCTGAATCTTTGATCCAATTTCTGGTTTCTTTGAGCGTGAAATTGCCCCCTCCTTGCTTTCCCAATCTTATTTGGTCGTTGTTATCCGCCTTCCTACTTCTTCTTTTGTTTAATAGAGTTTACAGGTCCCTGACGTCGTTGTTTGCTTCAGTTGTGTTCTCCGTTTCATTTATTTCCCAATTTCTCCATTCCGGGTCCCTGTTATTAGGAGTCCAATAGTGATTAACCGTTGTTCTCCCAAGCCCTTGATAATTTCTTTGCAGATCTGCAAATTCTAGCCTCTCTAACTTCGGGAGTTGTTGCCAGGCATCCTCCCAGAAAAAGGCCGTTTTCCCATTGCGACTTTCCCAGAAGCTATTCTCCTGTATAATTCCTCGATTTCTCCTTCCTAGGTTCCAGACTGGTGAACCCTCTGGATTCTCTTGCATTCTGATTAAGTTCTGGGTGCTATGCATTGGAGCGTATTTCTACTTCCAATGTCTAGCCCAAGGAAGATTGGGTTCCTTCAGCCATTTCTGCCAAAGTTTGGACCCACAGGCCCTATTGATGGTGAAGGGGTCTAGCAGGTTTAACCCTCCCAAATGTTTGGGTTTGCACAATTTATTCCATGTGACTAGTGCCCATTTTATCTTCTCTGCATTTGCTATCCATAAGAAAGTTCTATGAAACACTCTCATTTGCTGCAGGACTCCTTTGGGAGCCGGGATTATGGAAATCATATATTGAGGAATAGTTTGCAGTATAGCTTTGGTTAGAACTAGTCTCCCTGCAAAATCGAGGGCCCTATGGGTCCAATGGTGACATGTTTTCTCCAGACTAGCTAGGATCTTCTCCCAATGAATTTTTTGCCAAGGTTTATCCGTTAGAGGTGCTCCTAGGTACCTCGAGGGCAGATTGCCTCTTCGGAAGCCTAGAATGATAGAGAGATTCTTCTACACAGCTAATGCGTATTGAAAAATAATATGGTGGATTTAGATAGATTAATTTCCATACCTGAGGCTTTGCTGAAAAGATTGAGCATCCTTTTATAGCCCAGGGCTTCTTTGACTGTAGGAGACCCATGTAACATTGTATCATCAACAAATTGTTGGTGAGTGGTCATCGGAATGGAACGCAAGGCTGCAATCCTTTGATTCTTCCTTCCTCTTTAGCTCTACGAATGAGTCTGCTTAAACCTTCCATCAGGATAACAAAAAGGAAAGGTGATAATGTGTCTCCTTGTTTGAGTCCTCGTGGGGGGGAGAATTGGTCGATAGGGGCACCATTTACCAGTATAGAAAATTTAGTAGATTTGATCAGAGCTAAAATCCACTTTATCCATTGATTGGCGAAACCGAAAGCTTTTAAGATTGCTTCTAGGTAATTCCAATTGACTTTAACATAAGCCTTTGATAAGTCAATTTGCATCATCATGCCTGCGATTTTTCTAGAGTGAAGTGTATGAATCATTTCCTGTGCTAGTAAAATATTGTCTAGAATCTGTCTGCCCTCAACATATCCCGATTGTTCTTCTGAGATGAGGCCTGGGAGAATAGGTTTCAATCTGTTGGCAATGACTTTAGAGATAATCTTATAAATGACATTGCACAAAGCAATAGGCCGAAATTTTGATGGGGTGTTGGCCTCTTTTTCTTTTGGAATCAGAGCCAGGAAAGTTGAATTTAGAGATTTGAGAATTGAGGTAGAACTCCGAGAGTCCTCCACCACTTCCCAGACCTCAGTTTTAACAATTTCCCAGCAAGCCTTGTAAAAGTTGATGGTAAAGCCGTCAGGCCCAGGCACTTTGTCATTTGGCATATTCTTCACCGCTTCTTCCACCTCTTCCAAAGAGATTTCTCTAGTTAATGCAAGGTTTTTCTCATTAGTGATTGTTTTGGGAATGGATTTGATGAGTTCAGAAATTGCTTCTATTCTATCTACCTCTGGCTCCTGAGCTATGCTGTTGAAATACGAAGTGAGCAGGGTTGAAATTCCTTAATGATTCTGGAGAATGTCCCCCTGTTTTCTTTTGAGACTGAGGATTTTATTGGCACCTCTATAGTCGAGTGTTGATCTGTGAAAGAATTTGGTATTTTGTTCCCCTTCCTTGAGCCACTGGATTCGGGACTTTTGTTTCCAAAGGGTCTCTTCCTGTTGGCAACGAAGCTGCCATTATTGCATCAAAAATTTTTCTTTGTTTGCAGTTTCTAGGTTGCTATCTCCAGTTATCCAACCTTTGTGAATCTGCTCTAACTACTCCTCTATCATGGCTTTTTCTTTGAATATGTTCCCAAAAACTATTATATTCCATGTTTTGATTTTATTTTTGATGTATCTCAATTTACCTTGTAGTTTGTACATTTTGGTACCTCTGATATCCATCGGTTCATGCCACCACTTCTCAACAAGTTGAGTAAAGTCCGGATGGTTAAGCCAAAATTTCTCAAATCGAAATGGCTTATTTCTAGGAGTGCCCTGGATAGTAGCAATCAGAGAAATGGGCCAATGGTCTGACACTCCAGTAGGTAGAATGTCTGATTCTACTATCACTCCCTCCAACAGCATACTTTTAGATATTAGAAATCTGTCAAGACGAGAGGCAATCTGTCTTTCACCTCCCCTTCTGTTATTCCAAGTGAAAGCCCCACTCTTGGGGTGGACATCCACTAATTTAGCTGTGTTGATGAAATCTAAGAATGCTTTAGAATCTTTGTTGAGTTTCCTGATTCTTCCTTTCTTCTCCAAAAGTGTAGTTATCATATTGAAATCCCCTCCTATGATTGCCTTCGCACTGGGATATCTGAGCTTCAGATTCAATAAAGTTCTAAGAAAAATGAATTTCTCTTCTAACTTCTGAGGCCCGTAAACATTGGTGCACAAATAGGTCTCTGAATTTCCTATCACTTGAACTTCTATGGCTATAAAGGACCTGGTAGCTTCAGAGGAGAGGATTTTGATTACATGCGGATTCCACAGGGTAACTAAACCTCCCTCCCAACCATGACTAGTAGTTTCCAGGTATTCCGTTTGTCTACCTAGTTTTTTGCTTGCATTATAAATAGTATTACTTGCGCATTTGGTTTCTTGCACAAATATAATGTCAAGTTTTTCTTTTTGGATCTTCCTCTTTAAAAGTCTATGTTTTATTTGGCTATTGAGCCCTCTAGCATTCCAATAAATGACTTTCATTTTAACACAAAAAATTAGTATTTAAGAGAAAAAGCTTCTAGAGCTTCATCTTACCAGAGTTTAAAAGCATTTGTCCCATTTCCTGTAGTGCCTCATTATTGGATCTGCGCCCTCTCTTCTTCCTTTGTTTGGAGCTGGTGGATGTTTGAAGTAGGCTTTTTGTTCGGAGTCCCATTCCTTTTGCTATGCCCAGATTCTTGTTTTGCATATCCATCTCTGCTTTCTATTTTGCTATGAATATCTCATTAATTTTCCTAACTTCCTCTTCCGATATGTTTTCCATCCCCTTCTTTTTCCAGTTTTCCACCATGTCTAGTAGGTTAACTCCTTCTTGCTCTAATACCTCATTGAGCTCCATTTCCTCACTTCTGATATCACTTATGAGCATTTCTGAATCTTCATCTGCCCCTTCTGTTACTTCCTGAGTCTGTTCTGTAATGTTTTGAATATTTTCCTCCATTGCTTTGGTTGCAAACTCTGTCATAGTTTTGTTTGCTTCAAAGGTATTGTGTGTCTTATTATGGTCCTCTGATTCGGTCTCAGTCTCCAGTACCTCAAAAGCATTACTAGTATTACCTTGTGGTGCACTTGTTCTGATTGGGCATTTCCTGTTTGCTCTCTGTCTTGCTCTTGGCCGAATGAAGGTGTCCCTATTCTTTCCTGCCTGATCTCCTTTGAGTTCTTCCATTGTTCTATTTAATGGACATTCTCTGATTAAATGTCCATGCTCATGAGAAATGGAATTTTCTCATAGACAATGGCTTGGAAATAGTCCTCATCCCTATATTCCAACCACAGTCCTTCATGCAATGCCCCCGATACATCCAACTCCACACAGATTCGAGCACAGGAAGTGTATCTTCTCTGCAGAGTGGCTTCTGAAGCTTTGATAAAAGTCCCTAAATTGTCACCTATCTATTTTAGAGCTAAATGTCCCCAATAGTCTATTGGTAGTGCGAAGAGGCGAATCCAGACTGACACCTGCTTGAAGGTTTCTTTCTCTGGCACGAAGTTGGGTTTCCAAGGCCTCATATAGAGGCCCGCTGAAGCGATGAAGTAAGGTCCACCATAAAATATTATATCCTTATCCTCTAGATTTGAAAAAACAACAGTGAAAAAACCTTTGGCTCTTAGGTGCAGTCTAACATCACCTTTGGGTTTCCATTGTTGCTTTATCCATTGACACAACACCCTTTCCGTTGGCCAGAGTCCCATTAACTTGTAAATCACTGCATGTTCATTCATGTGTTCTCTGTCGGCTTGAATTTTTGGGTCCATTATCACCACCCTTAGGGCTTCTGCTGTTTTAGGCTTGCATGGGCCTTAAGTCGTTTTGGCATTGAGGTTTTCTGGTTTGTTCCCCTTCTCCTCGCTCTCTTTCTCTGGAGCACCCTTTTCATCGTCTTCTTGCTCCTTCTCTTGTTTGTTCTCATGTGCAGGATGTGCCTGCGCTACCTTCTCCTTGCTTCTACTATCTGTTCTTCCGTCACTCTCCTGTCCTTTCAGTTTTTGAGTGTTGTGTTCCTCCTTGCCCTCATATCTTCTCCTTCCCTTGCTGGTCCCATCCTCTTTCTGTGACCTTTCATACCCTGCAATTTGCACACCTTCCTGTGTTGTTTGTTTGTGCATGATTATCTGTTTGTAATTAGGGGTCCCTATGGACCCCTCATTTACCATCTGTCAGGTCAGGATCTGTCCCCTCTTGAAAAGTTATGCCACTCTGACCCTGTTCCTTTCCAGTTTCAAACCCTAGGTCTGAAAATTCTGTGACCTGTAAACCCCTATTTCACCCAGCTCGCGCCATCGTGAACAACTTCCAACCAAAAAAATCACCAAATACTTTGTTAACAACATCTAGATCCATGTAGTGATAATCATCCCCTTTTAAGTGGTTGCATTGTTTGTCATCCAATTTGACATTACCTTTTGAGATAAATAAGCATTATTAATGGAGTGGTCACCTTTTGAAATGGACTTTCATATTATCTAGGGTAGAAGATGTTTTATATTAGAAGTATATGTTTGGGGTCACAAAAATACAAAAAAAGAATACAAAATTGATAACGTGTGCTTAAAATTTCCATCATGATGTGTATCCAAAGCCTATATAAGAAGTCTACTATAAAAAGGAATTAAACAAATTAAGTAGATATGTTACAATTTTAACTTTTAAATGAAAAAATGTGTAAAAAAATTTGTGAATCTTACCAATTATATAAAATGCCAGCAAGTTGACTAAAAACCAATATAATTTGCAAAATAAAGAAACCAAAAACATACAGCAATAATATAAATGATGAAATAACACAAGTACATATAACTCTCCATTGTCATCACCTTGATTATCTTCCTCGCTTGGAATGATAACACTATTGTTCTCAAAAATATGTTTTAGTCTAGGGCCATGTCTTAATACAAAGCACCAATACCTATCTAACACAACTAGGTAAAAAACAAAACCTGGTTGCAGTGTTTTGGGAGAACATAAGTCTCCCTACCTTTATGACACATCTTTATAGAGTTGATAGATATCATCCCACTATTTCTATCTTCCTTTAAATTATTCTGATCAAAGGTTTCCCACCACTTGAACCTAAAAATAATATTCCACTTCAATGATCTATTGTATATTTCTAATGTAACCTAATGTCCCTTGTATTAGGTCTTGATTGTGGCAGTTAGCACGACTATATTAGTCAAACACAACCTCCACTCCTGAGCCTTGTGTTATGCATCCATCAACATCCTCCATATGAAAATGATATCCATATTCCACATAGATGAGAACAAATGCACCTATAAAAATGTGAAAAAATCAAAGTGTCATGAGTATAATGACCTGAAATTAATTATAATATAAATATAGATGTTACAGTTCAATGGTGCATTATGAAGTTAACAATTTACAAAAAAGAGATTATTATAGAGTTTTTTCACCCAATATGTATGTTTAGTGCATCCTCCTCAACACGTGGGTAATGACCTGATGCACTGTATTTATATCTAACCTGGTCAACAACCCAACTATTAGGGCATGTCATTAACATATTTTATTTTAAATGATGAGGATATGACACACTTATACCATTCAACCATTTAAATTATTTACTGTCATTGTGCCATTTCCTCTTATTTTCATACAATGTGACCCATGGTTGTGTCACTTCCGAATTGTAAAGAATGAATTTGTTGATGGATTCAATTTTTGAATTTGTTGATGTATGAGATCAAACTATGAATTATGAAGCTTAGTGTGAATAGTTTATGTGTATAAATTTGACAAATGATAAGTCGCCTACTCTTTCTCATGTACCTTTCTCCATTTGTTTGGAGAAGCTCCCCTTCTCCTTTATCTTCATCCCTTTTCTCGTCCCAAATCACTGCACCTAGTGTGTTGTCGATTTGCTTGATGTACTCACGGGCATAATAGAAAGACTCATACGATATGTACCCCTCTTCCATAGACCACTTGGGTTTTTCCCTTTGGTGAACAAAACATTTCAATTTCTTCATGTACCTCTCTAAGAAGAACATCCAATTACAAGAAACCAACCCAACTAATTCAACCTCATCTACTAGGTGAATTAGAAGATGAACTTGCAAGTCCATGAAACTCATTGACAGTTACTTCTTAAACATACAGGAAATCTTAGTTATTCTTGATGCCACCATGGAATGTTAGTCATATGAATCTCCATTTATGTGATCTAATCCACAAATGTAGATAATTTAGATATGACACATCGTAGGTCTTGGGGGAAGTCATGGTTCAAGCACCCATGCACAAGAAGAGGATAATGACACCGCAATGCAAAAACATACAAGAATTAATTATATTTGATCCCATTGCATAAAAATAATAAAAAATAATAAAAGCATGTTTTTAACATACTACTCTTAGAAGGTTCAAATGGTCATGTGATTTCAACCCCAAAAAATGGTCTTCCAAAGTGAAGTAGCATCATAGTGAATATCTATATAAATAGGGCACCCTCACACCCATTATAACTTCCTTTGCCAAAGAAGGATCATCTTTCTTTAAAATCCATGGGGCATCACCTTCTTTGAAAGACTAAAAGGGACCAACCTCTCCTCTACTTTCTTGAGTTGGACAATGTTTCTTTTTAGTTTTCAAAGAAATAATATCTCTCCTAACAACTAATGTGTCATTTTCTTTCGATGATATGTGCCTCCATAAAAATGATGAAACATTTTTAAATATATGCATGGGATCTAGAAAGTGGCCAATCTTAAGATGCTCCTAATATGGGAGCTCATAAAAGGAATATTTCCTTTTCATCCTAATGTGAAATTTCTCAACATAGGTGTCAAATAATTATAGTTCATCGAACATAGGCTCCCCATTTGAATTGAACATTTCTGTAATCTCCTTCTCATTCTCTCTATCATATGCTCTAAGCCATTTAACTAGTGTTATTATTGTAGGCGTTTGGGTTCTCTCTGGTTCACCATTGAAAGTGAATGTTGCTTATTTGTAAGGATTTTCTTCTAGGAGGAATACCTTGTAGTAGGTGGTTGTACCACTTAGCCTTTATAGAAGGTACACAAAATTTACATCCATGATACCCTTTTGTTACAAGACCTGGAAAATTATTATATAATACATGTCACATTAGTGATAATGAACATCAGAAAAAATGCAGCGAATTAAATTAATATGTGAAACAATATTGTTACATATATAAACAAATCAATAAACATGTAATTTACCATAGAAAACTCCTAATCCTCGATAATCATGTATGGTGTAACCACATATGCCATATAATATAAAACTCCTCTCTTTTGCGATGGGTTTTGATACATCATATACATGTAACCCTTCCCATAATTCCGTTAATTCATTTACTAATGGTTGTAAGTAGACATATATATTCTTCACTTGTCTTCTACTAGGGGCTATGAGAGCGAACATAAGATGTTCATTCTTTACGGAAAACCATGGGGGGATATTATTATTTATCACTACTAAAGGGAAAACATAATAGTTTATGTTTTAGAGGAAATATGGGTTTACGCCATCCATGGTTATGCTGAGTTGTAGAATTTGTACTTGATCCTTAAATTCTTCGGGCCATGTATCCTATATATGCTTCATGGCTACTGAATTTGTTGGGATTTGCATAAATCCCGACTCACTTCTTTGTGAGGCATGTGATCCCTATAACATAGCTAAATATTTGCAACTAAAGAGCCTTTGAATCCTTGGGATTATAGCCATATGCCATAATATCTTATGAGGAGGACCATGTGGTTTACCCTTTTTTTATGGTATATGTCATGCCCACATTTCAAACATATCTCTTTGTTTTCATATTCTCCTCTATATAGAATATAATCATTCTCACCTACATGATATGATATGTACTCAACAACCAACATTTTCAACAATTGATTTGCATCTTCGCAACTACTAGGAAAGTCATTCTCACTCAAAAGACACTTCTCTTTGAATAACCTTTAGCTAGTGGACAACATAAATGTACAATGTCGATATTTAACGTTCATAAAATTGATGATTTTCAATGTTGATTGTGTGACAATATTTCTCAAAATATAAGGGACTTGATCATGGTAAGTTACCTCAATATTATCGAGAAACATGCATTAGACATGCCAGAATTTTATTTCAAGTTGTACAGTAACATCGTTGTCCCCATCTAGGTAGACTTTGACTAGCCATCAGGTCTAAAGAGAGGGGTTGTGTTGAAAATAGAAACAAAAAATGTTAAAAATAACATCAAGAAAAAAATCCTAATTTCATTTTTTCCTTGAATTAAATTGGGAATAAATTGTACTTCCACATCTAATGAAAACTTGTACTAGTTAACTAAGTTAGTTTGACTTAGTTAGATCAGTTAATTCATGTTGAGGGTCTAACTAGAGTCATGTATAGTGTCTCCTATAATTAGGAGCACTAGTTGAGTTTATTTTGAGTTGTAATTATTTAATTCAGTATAAGTGAGTTAAAGTTAGTTAAATGAGTTCCAACTAATGGAGGAATTAGTGGGAGGTCCAGTAGTGGGGTGCAGCATGTAGTAGTGGGGCATAACCTGCAGTAGTGGGGTGTTTTCTGTCGAGCAGTGGGCTATTGCCTAAAGTGTAGTGTGGTGCTACCTGCAGTGATCAACCAGTAAAATGAAGATTCAGTCATAATTAACTCGTGCATGTCAAATCATAGAAAGACCCAATTGAGATTGGACTTCAGGGAAAGTGTACTATCAGTTGTATAATTATCCAAATTGTACATATGGTACATGTAGTTAGAGTAGGAGCCTAAAGGAACGACACAATCCATTGGATGGAAATGCTTATTAAATAAGGGCTTAATTCCTCATTGAAAAACTCGAGGAAGTAGGATCTTGGAAGGCTATGAAATTGGCTAACTGTTGGCTAGAGTCAACCTAGGAAGCAGTGATAAAGACAAAGATATAGCGAAGTTTTCTTGGTTTTGAGAAAAGAATTTTAATCTTCTCATATTTTTTGACTAATGCAATATAGAAATAACAAGGGTTTTTAGTTGTGTCTTTCCCCATGAAATCATTGTGTAATATGTTGATTGAATTCTTTCTCTTGTATGCTTCATGATTTCGTGTTCGTTTAATTGTTTCCATTGCTGGGTAGAGTATATTCAAGTCTTTTGTTTTAGCATATTACATAAGTAGTTTGAATTTACGAGGAATTCTACATGGTATCAGAGCAGAAATTTCTACATGGTATCGGAGCAGAAATTGCAATAGAAGAGAAGAATTGAAAGTTCTCTTTGCTAGTGAATAGATTTTGTAGATTAATGGAGATCTAGTTCAGGGTAGATCCAAAAGACCCTCTGTGCAGACTTCTTAATGGAGCAAGAAGGCTACTAGTGGGAAAATCCGTGAGCCAATGTTTAGTGACACAAAAAGGAGTTGTGATCATTGCTATTGGTAGATTGAGGAACAAAGATATTTCCCAAAGGGAGAATAAAACTCAGAGGGAGTTTAGTTTAAGAGAGAGCATCCTTATGGAAGCTAGTACTCTAGGATCTCGAGAGATCAAACTCGTTATTGCAGTGGTTGTAGAAACACTACAGAAGCAATGGCAGAGAAGTAGCAACAATAGTATGTGTAGATCAGATTTAGCTCATGCATGAAAACCCTTGAGGAGCAAGGCAAAGGTTATAAACTTGGTGTTTGAAAGGGAGCATGAATTACCTCTCAACATGCAGCATCAGAAGAAATCACAACAAGTTGTGCAGCAACCACAATTGGAGAAGTAGAGAGGAAACCAAGTGGAGACATTCACTCAAGCAAAGACCTCTAGTAGGGGGAACATTTGAGCCAAGAGGGAAGAGGGAGCACATGCAACCATACCTCCAATTGTGAGGTGAGGCGATATGAAACATTAGTCCAAGAGTTTCATAATTTGGGAAGGATGTATTGAGGTATTTTTTGTCTCATGGATAATTACCTTGCTACAGGGGCCCACAATATTTAGTAGCAGGAGGATTAGTGTCAGTCAGATACGAAGAAGTGTAGAGCAGTATTGACAGCATAGAAGGAGGCTCAATAGAAGATTCAACAACAACACATTTTTTCCCAGTAGATAGTTGTAGACACAATTGATTCAGTTTATTTTGTTTGGATGCATTTTTTGTTGCAGATGTTGTAGTAGCAACAGAAATAGTGACAAGAGTTACATGAAAAACATTCCAAATGTACCAGATCAAGATAGAGTTGAATTCGTTTCTTGTTGAGAGGGAGTGTTGAAAATAACAACAATAAATGTTAAAAATAATAGCAAGAAAAAAAATCACAATTTAATTGTCCTTGAATTAAATTGGGAATAAATTGTAATTCCACATTTCATGATAACTTGTAATAGTTAACTAAGTTGATTTGACTTAGCTAGCTTAGTTAATTCAAGTTGAGGGTCTAACTAGAGTCATGTAGTGTGTCTCCTACAATTACAAGCACTAGTTGAGTTTATTTTGACATGTAATTATTTAATTCAGTCTAACTGAGTTAAAGTCAATTAAACTAGTTCCAACTGATGGAGGAATTAGTGGGAGGTCTAGCAGTGGGGCGCAATCTATAGTAGTGGGGTGTAATCTGTAGTAGTGTGGTGTAGCCTAAATTAGTGGGGTGTTTTGAAACCATTTTTCAAGAATAAGGTGACTTTACGAAAAAAATGTATACTATGAACTACTGTAACCTATGTGGATGCATCTTAAAATATAATTTGAGATGAATATGTCATTTTATGTGAAAATAAAAATTTAGATAACTTTTAAAGCATATTGGTGCTCTTGTAAAAGTATCTTCACTGATGTGTTTAAGTAATAATAGCATTGATGTGTTAACATAATAACCGCACTAGTATCCAAGATTTGAAAATAGAAAAAAGGAATTATATCATATCGGTGTTCTTCTAAAACTAATCTCTCTGATGTGTTTAATTAATAACTGCACCAATGTGTTAAAATAATAATTACACCAATTTCAAGGATTTCAAAAATAAAAAAGAATTATATCATATCGATGTGTTATAAAAATTTAGCACACCAATAACTTATCTTAATCGACGTGTATTACTCATAAATGCACTAGTGAATTTTACTATGAAATGAACTAATGTTCAGAAAAAGTGAAGGAAAAAAACACGTGTTTGTTCTTTTCAAATTGAAAAATGAGTAGTAATTATTTTTTGAAGTATAGTTTCATAAATTATGTTAAATAGTAGGCAGTTATTCACTATTTCATTACTTTCCAAAAATTTCAAGGGAGATATTTGTAAGAGATATGTATTGAGAGCACTGTGGAACATTAAAATACTTTGGAACAATAGGACTATTGAAAAGATCAAAAATCGAAACGTGTGGTGTTTCACTCAAAACCCTGCATAGTAAAATTTTTAAATTTTATTGTCGATTTTACTGATAAATTTTTTTATAATTTCTATTAGATTTAATTAAAAGCTATATTTGCAAGAGAGACATACTAGGAACACTGTGGAGTAGTAGAATATTTTAGAACAATAGATTCCAAAGATAAAAATTTGTAAGGTATGGTGATTCACTCAAAGCACTGCATAGTAAAAATTTTAAATTTCACTATTGATTTTACTAATATTTGCTTTTATAAATTTTGTTAAATTTAATTAAAATTCAGAAGAAAAAAAACCATGCATAGTAAAACATTTACTATCTATTTTACTAATAAATTTTCTTACAATCTCTATTCCTTTTTAGATTTAATCAAAATTTAGAATGAAAAAAATCAATACTTACCTTGAACCCTTGCTTCTTCTTGCCTATGTGACTGCAAAATTTCATCCTAGGGTTTAACTCCCTCTTCCACTTCACAATTGTGGCTTTTAAATTTAATTGGTTTGTGTAACTATATATAATGTTGTTGACAAGTAAAGCATGGGGATCAATTGTTGAATTGGATCCAAATCCTAGTGGCCCTATCTATTTTTTTTAATGGCTTATATTTACTAGTGCACCATGTTTTATATAATGCACTGGTCCACCTATGACAAATAACACCATTGAGTCAAAAAAACTTGTATTTATTTTTTTTATGTTTTCATTCTTCACTATAATGACGATGTTTTTATCGTTACATATCAGATTGTCACAATTTAATGTTATTTATATAAAACAATTCGTTGTCGGGGCTCAATAATTAAATGCCTGGTGTGTTTAATAAGTTAAACACATTGGTGCTTTTATGCACATAAGTGCACCGATTTCCAGAGTTCTTTTTGGCTAAAAATTATGTGATTTATTTATAAAATATATTTATTAGTGTTTGTATTGAATGGTACGTGTTGTATATTGATAAAAACAAATGTCTGAGAAGTGCTCAAGTACCAAAAATAATGATCGACATAATGATAGGACATCTGAAAAAACAGAAAAGGAAAGTTCTTCGTAAATTATTTACAAAATTAATATTTTGAACTATATGTAGGTTTAAGTAATATGTATTGGTTAATGTGTGCCATTCAGAGCCACAAAATGAGGAAGCTCAATAATATTATTTATGTGTTAGGAAATATTTTTGAAGAAATCACATTAGAGATAATTTATTGATGCATTTCGAACCATCCAGTGTGTTTCATCATCAGGACAAGATGGAACTGAGCGTAAAACCCTGATGGAAAAATTGCAGAAGGATGAATCGGGTGAATGAAAAAATAGTATTCAATGTGAGTTTTTGTCTTTGAATGTTCACTAATAATATACTTAAGAATATTAGATAACATGTTTCAAACATTATATTAATACACATATGTTTAACGTTCTATAGGAACAAACAATGAAGGAAAATAATGTCGTTCCAAGAAAAAAAATTATAGAACATGTAAATGATGATGAATTGGTCTTTAGCTCATCTGGAGTGGTGTTGTAGGTTAATTAAAGGGGAGATTTGTTTTTACAAAACTATGAGGGATATAGTGGAATAAACATATATATGTACTTTCCACTTACAATATAAAAATCAATCCAATGATTACAAGAACCAAATTATATTCAAAATACATGAAGCATTTCCAGAGAAAGGGTCAATGAGGCCTGTAATATTCCTAATTAAAATGTTTTTCTAGAATTATACATATACAAAGCATTATTATATTAATATCAATTTTGTTATATTTATTTTTCATATATCAATATAAAAATAGTTTATTTATTTTTTACGAAAATTATGCAAATTCCTAAAGGATCATTGAGATGATATCCAAAACATGCCTATAGGAATGTCCAAAAAAGTGTACAAGGAGATGGTAAAAGAAATGAGCGTAATGGCATCACAGGGGGAGCCATATCAACAATAACGTGTTTCAATTGTGTGCAATCATTAAATTTTTCTATTAGATACATATAAACAAATGATTTAATATTAGATATTAATTTTCAAGTATTTTCTTGCAGAAAAATAAAATAAAATGGAATCCATTCAGCGAATAGAACAAGACGACAAGGACGAAAATAGTTGATATCAAAGTTTGTGAGTAATTGTTATTATTTCTTTATAACAACTTAAGATTTCATTTTTTGTATATTTTAAGTTGTTTACCATCAACCATCCTTGAATGTCTTCAAATAGGTGATAACATACAAAGAAGAGTCATAGGAAAAATTGATTGACATTGGGTTAAATATGGGTTGTGAGTATATGTTGGCATATCAAAAATTAACTGTGGAATTTGTAAGTATCTATGTTGTTTTACTTCTATGAGTTTACAATTAATAGAACAAAAAAATCCTTTAAATTGAATCTAAGGTTTATTATGGGGTATAAAACTTGTAGAAAACAAAGTATGGAACTATCCCAACAAAATAGTTGTTAAAAGAAGGCACGAGATTTGGTTTTGAAAGAATGTGTATATTTCAAGACTCAATTATTGCTATGGTAAATTGCTTTTCGATTTACATTAATGTATATTATTTATTTCAATTTTCATTATTCTCAGTAATGTAGATACACTTGTTACACTTTATTATCATGTTTGTATATGGAACTTGAAGAATATAAAACTAATCGATGCAATCAACAAAACATTCATCCAAAGAACCCAAGTCATGGAAGTAGCTTGAGCATTGTAAATAGTTCCAACAAAGAAAGATGATATATTTGGATATTAATACAAGCTATTGTATTTTTTGAAATAATTGTCTATGAAAATCATACATTTTGTTTAATTTAATGGATAGAGTGTCCAAATTGAAAGACAATGGGTTACCAATACCTATCCCATTTTGTATGACAAAGAGCCTCTTATTCATATCTAATAAAACACATTTTAATTTATTCTATTGTGTTGTCCAATGTCACTGTGAAATGTTACATCATTGATTAAATATATGGATGATTAAATATTAAATGAAGAGATGCGAAATATGAAGATATAACAAATTTATCAAAACATCATATACAAATGTACTAATCAAAATTTAATTTATATGAATATTGTTATAAGATATATGTTGATTTTTCGATGAATTGTAGGTTTAAAAAATCAAAATAATTGTGTTTCCATAGATCAATGTGTCTAGAAAAGAGAAAATGGATATCGAGATATCGTATATTAATGTGCACCACTCTAAATATGAAATTTTCAGCAACGATATTTAAAATAATAAAAAATGGTATCCCATACAAAATCACATTACATCTCTAAAATAAATATCCACTGGTGCAGCATATTACATAAAAGCACTGGTACGACAAGAATTTTTTGCACAGATCGGTGCCTTTTCTGAAAAGTACAACACCAGGGTGTTTGGATAAAACATAGCACCGGGGTGTTATACTTTTCAAGCAGAAATATAGTTTGCATTTAACACCTCGATGCATGGTATCATACATTGTATGTTTTGGTGCTTTATAATTCTTAAAGCATTGGTGCTTTCATAGAAGCAATGCCCCAGTGCTCCAAAAAATTGTTTCCAACCCTAGTGCATTATTCAAATCAACAACGCTAGTTCTTTTATATTAGTAGTACATCAGTACTTTTGTACAACTCAGAAGCATCGGTTTTGTAAATTTAAATAAAAGCATAGGGACAACAAGATTTTTTCGCATGGCCCAGTGTCGTTCTTGAAAAGTATGACCCAAACATAAGCATTGAGGTGGTACACTTTTTAGGCATCGATTTTTTTTCATTCAATTCCTAGATGCTTCTATTTAAATTTAAAACACTAATGCTTTTATGTTGGTAGCACACTGATCCTATTTTTCCATTAAGTACACTACTTAAAAAACATCCGCTAAAACCTCCATCCATCGAGATTTTTTTAGTTGTGATTAAGTTCCGTTATCAACTCTATTAAAACATCCACTACCACAAACAAATGTTTTAGTAGATGTTTTTTTGACATTTTTTAAAAATTATATAACATTAAAAATCTCCATTGTAATCTCCACTAGAAGGTATTTTCCTTGTAGTGGAGGAAATAAAACTATGTTACATTTTCATAGAATTTGGAAATTTGATAGAAGGATAACACAATGCAACAAACAATATTGCATAAGAAAATACAAAATAACCAAATGAGTTTGTTGGGAAATTTTTTATAGACCTCATACATGTAAAAAACATGTAAAAGTAAATATTATTTATACAAAAGGAATTTGTTTTACAATATAGCAATAATATGATTATATGATTATGATATAAATATTTATAAAAATAAATATATTAACTTAAGTCATGTTCCATTTGTTCCATATTTAGCACTGGTTATTATGCTTAACTAGTAAGTATATGAATTTTATATATGCAATTGTTGTATTTCATTTTTTATGCAGCAAAGATAATTCTATTTTCTTAAAAAAACATTAACCATTGAATACAAATTGTAAGTAAATGTGTAGGTATCTTTGAATGTCATGAATTTGTTGTATTTCCAATACCAAATAAAGATAAGTCTATTTAATGCAGGCACAACTCGAAATTTCTTGAATTAAATGCTTGTAAAGTGGAATTCAGATTAAACATCAAAATAAACATGTAAATATTGAATACAAATCTAGTCAATCAAAACATTAGCTAGCAATGGAGCAAGCTATCATATTCCATCTGCCCAGAAAACCTATGGTTTTTAGTTAGTTTAAAATTCAATTGAATCTAGTGAAAATGGAATCAGAAAAAATCTTGTGCAAAATATTAGAAACTTACAAATACAAATGGGGAAATTTATTATAACAAAAATAATCTTTTTTTTAGTTAGATTTGGAAGATAGAATTTGAACAAAGTTGTGATTTTTTTTTCTTTCTTATAAAATAATCAAATCCTGGAATCAACACAATTTGTGTGACACACTGTGTTAATCCTCATTTGACATGTGCATAGCCAAAGAATGTATGAGTTAAATACCATGAAACCAAGATATGTACAAAGCTAAAATGCATATGTAAAAAATGCATAAGTAAAAAATGGAAGTTGCACCGTGTAGAGCTGTAACAAGGGCCTTTTTCACCTCTAGTTATCTCACATTACAAGTCAATTCGGGAACGTTTTTGTTATTGTGAAGCGTATCTCGATTTGAGGCTATTTGTCAGGGTAATGCTTAGTAGTATAGATCTAAGAAATACAAGAGTAAATGGATGCTAAGCTATGCTAAATTACTTCTGCATAAAGAAATCACACACGGCAACTTTGTCAGTCAAGGGTATGGAAGCAGTAACCCATCCCTTTAGAAACTGATGAAGGAAAAGAAATTAGAGTATGGATCGTGGATCTGGGAGCATAATAGCGTCTGTTGTGTCTCACGACAGCCTCTATCCTCCTCCCACACAATACCAATGAATGCAAGTAAAAAGGAGCAGCAAGAAAGCAGAATGGAACAACAGTAAAGAAACTAAATCTCGCGAGTTCAACACTCTCAATTCTTGGCATCAACTTACATACAAATAAAGAGCAATCTTGGGTACGAGTAGACAGTTAATCAAATGGAACAGAAAATCACCATAAACAGGAAACGTCAATCATATATAAACATAATCTGAAACGATTACCAGTAGTCCATTACTCCAACCATATGTAACTGAAACATTCCACTTATAAAGTCTGTAACGGAAGTGAACAACTTAGAACAATGTTATGTGATCAATTCTAGAAATATGATGTAAACTCGTTACAAAGATTTACAAAAGGAAAACTACTGATGAACAAGTATGGAACAGCATGTACGTATATCAGATTATTGAGAACAATAAACAAACCACACGAAGCCAAACTGTAATGATACAACCAGCCAGTGTCCGTTGGAGCCGGGCCCTTAGCTCTCAATGGCACACCGTCGTAACTTACTTCAGATGCAGGAGGAAATTAACACCGAATATATTATATTAACGCACCAGCGATAATACAACAAAACTAAGTCTCAAAGAGACTCGATAGTCTGAGTGTAACCAATAGTGCAGCTTATAAATAGAAAGTAAAAATACAAGATATTCCAGACGTCCCCTAAGTCTTCGATGTCGCTCCCTTCTTATACAAGTAATGGTGGAGTTAACTAAACAACAAAATAATTGAAGGTAACGATCCCTCAGGATCAAAGATCCTGAGGGATCTGTTAAACTGTTAACTCCTTCCTTTTCTCTGCCTAGTCTTCCGAACTGACAGTCCTTCATCTCGTCCTGGATTGATCTGCCTTAATTTACTCGCCCTGGTCTGGACTTTATTCGGTTTTAGGGGGACAGCTGTTATCTGCTCATGGGACTCTTGTTTCGCACCGCGCCTTCTTACTTTTGTCCTTTCCTGCATAAAGAGGATAACTTTCAGTGATTGGGTCATTTGTATTCATTCTCATTGCATTCTCCCTATTGTATAATAAAGAAAAGGTTACAACTATTGCTTGAAACATTACTAAGTTATTCGTTAAAACATACCTTTCCAATGCTCTACACACCCCCCGACTTACTCTGTTTCATGGCCTCATGAAAACGTTATAATTAACATGGAGAGCTGTAAGAGAATAGGCGGGAGAGGGCACTTCGTGAGGAGGTCTGCGACCATGGTGAGCAACCAAATTATCAAAGAATTGGTTCAATTGATCTGCAGGCATATCGTACAAGGCCTGGTACCCAGGTGCAGGGTGCCAAATAATTGGGCTACGGAACCGGTATCCTAACCAAGACGGCCCAGCACGCAGGATGTGCTGGCCGTAAAGGGCCAACCGTTCAGCAGCCAGCTCAAAATTCTCATACTTGAATGGCTCCCTGAGCTAGATGCTTGGGGTAGAAATCCGATAGCGTAATTCGGCAGACTCCAGGGCAGAATCCTTAATAGCCAGAAAGTATTCCAAGCTATTTTGGATCAAACCCTCATGCATGGGCCCTAGCAGTTCCATGACGCCTCGGGTTCTCATAAGGCGTTTGTGAGATTGCCATAGTTGAACGGGGTCTCTAGGCTCGGCCCTGACCCATAGATCTAGGCTATTCTCCTACCTCTGGAAGGCATTGTAAGCCTTGAGCCACTTCAGCTGGTTGACCCCGAATGAAACAAAGGCTTGTAGTTGTATATCTCCCACAAAAGGGCCAGGGTTTAAATCAGTTTCCTGCTCCAGCACCATATTGTGCAAATAGAATTCACATAGGGACCGTTGGACCTTAACCCCATAATGTTTACAACAATCAATAAAATCATTAACGGTATTAATCTGAATGGGGGCACCTGCCCTGACGGCTTTTATTTTCAGTCTTAAGTATCTTCCAAGGAGAAATAAAGCATAATTCTTTGCAGGGGCTCTGCAAGTCAAAACATCATCATACAACGAACATACAATGTCCAATTGTTTAATAACAGCATCTAGTCGACGTGTTACCTTGGCAACCTTCTCCTGTTCCTTTTGTCATCCTTCAAAGGCCTGACTTTCTGATTGACTCATGTTCCGCAGTTGCTGCTGCAACTCTTCATGTTTTTCCCGGGGGATCATTTGTTCCCTTAACTGCTTGACTTCCTGCTGCAACTCCTCGTATTTTTCCCGAGGGATCATTTGTTCCCTTAGCTGGTCAGCCTCCTGTCGGGCCTGCCTCATCTCGTGGTGCAAGGCCTTAGTTTTTGGATCCATTTTCCATGATTTCTCAGAGGCAGGGAGTCTTACCTGGACCTTCCTGTTTCGCTGTCTGGTTGCCTTAGTTTGGACTACTTTGCTTTCCCTTTCTTTCTTAACATGAATAAAGGGGTACGATGGCCCCTTTGTAAATGGAATGTTGTCTTGCGGCTCGGTTTTGATTGGAACGGCAGCTGGTCCCACTGGGCTATTTGGAATAGCAGGATGTTCCTCAGCATCAATAGGGACGGAATTTTGATGTTCCATACCAGATGGAACGACATTTTGTCCCTCAGTGCTGGTTGGAATAGCCGTAGGTCTATCAGCGGAGTATTGACCTCCAAGGCGCCTATAAGCCCCTTGCCTTCTCATCTGACGGGACCCTACCACATTTGTTCTTCTTTTTCTTCTTATAGTCCTCCTTATTCTCAGACTGGCTTTCAAACTTTGAATTTTCTGCCGAAGCTGGGTTATAATATTCAGCAGCCTCTGTTGTTTCTTTCTCAATTTCTTAATTTCCCTTGCCTCGGCTATGGGCACATGAGCGGCCCTCAGTTCTGCTCCTCTTTCATCGAGGGTTTCCTCTGGTATTATGGGAACGGACTGTTCCCGACAAACATTTTCATTCTCTGCGATATCAGCAGGTGGGTTTTCTCCCGGTGTCTTGGGAACGGGTTGTTCCTGGTTGGTATTTACATTTTCCTTATCAACAACAGGGGGGTTTTCTCCTCCTGCCATTTCTTCATGCAATTCTTCATGCACCTCTTCCTCGGAGGGTCCTTCAAGAGGGTCTGCTGGACTGGAAGGTGAAGCATAATCTCCCAGGCTGGCCAAGATGGTGGCCAGCTCTTCTTCTCCCATGGGAACTTGTGGAGGGCTGTCCCCTAATTGTCCCATCTCCTCCTCCTGAATTGGCTGCTCTGTGGTTGTCTCCGGATGGCTAGCCTCGGCCTCTGAGTCAGAATGTTCATTTCCTTCCTCCTGAATTGGCTGCTCAGTGGCTGTCTCCGGATGGCTGGCCTCGGCCTTAGAGTTAGAATGTTCATTCCCTTCCTCCTGAATTGGCTGCTCAGTGGCTCCCTCCGGATAGCTGGCTTCGGCCTCAGAGTCAGAACGTTCATTTCCTTCCTCGGCTTCTGCTCTGCTCTCAATTTGTTCCTCATTTTCCCCCGAGGGTTCCTGTTCTGGTACTGGTGGTTCCTCTGTTATTTCGATCAGCTGGTTGATGCTTAGTTGGATTTTCTCCAGCCTGCCTCTTATCCTTGCCAACCGAGCTGACTTCCTACGCCTCTCAGGCTGCTCGGGTGTGCTGGCCACCTGCTCTTCCACCACCACCTTTCTGTGTTTTTCAGCTTGCTCTGGGGTGCCAGAGGAATGCCTACATTTCGAGGCAGCACGTTCTCCTGTGGCCAGTTCCTTATGTTTCTCTTCATGTCCAGATGCTCTAGAGGAACGTTTTCGTTTTACTGATTTCGTGTGCTTCTTGGGTTGCTCGGGTGTATCCGAGGGGTGCTTGGGTTTTGGCGATTCTCTGGGCTTCTTAGGTGCTTCAGAGGTACTAGCGGGATGCTTAGCCTTTGGGGATGGTAATGCCATTCCTCCTCCTATTGCTGTAATAAGCTCCCCCCAGTTACTCTGCTGCTGAGTGAGACTTTAGCTCACTATCAGGTGAATCAGCCCATGGTGGCTAACCACTGCGTCTTCATGGTGTGCCTTTTTCAGGCATCGAGAGGCATCATGCAGTAATGAATTTAACAATGCAGGGAGGTTCACAGAACATTTTCCTTTTAACACAGCCAGGAGCTTAAGGTGACGCGGTCTTACCACATCTTTTCACCCCTCGCAGGTGATGTAGCTCTGTACTACCTTTGCCAGTTCGCTCCAAGGTTCTCCTAGCATTGCCGACAGCACTCCTTTTCCCTTCACTGTCAGATTCTGTCCTTCGTCTTGGAAAATTTCTATGGTCTTTTGCAGTCTTTCTTTCTTTCTCGTCCATATTGGTCCTGAGGTTGGTAGTCCTGTTACTTCCGCGATTATTTCCTCCGTGACCATTATCTGCTTCCCACCTACTACGGAATGTTCTTCCTGCAAATTCTGCAGGAATTCCACGGCCACAGTTTCATTTGATTCACGCAAGCGGCTAAAATAAGTTGGCCACCCCGCCCTTTCTAGGATCGCCCGAGCGGCTTCGGAGACTTCTAGCTTACTGGGCTCGCTTCTGATAGCCTTGCCTCCCATGGTTCTGTTTCGGGATCTAGATGGAACAGTAATTACCAGTCGCAAAGAACGTAATCGCAGCAAAAACACAGAGCATGCATGAAAATAGTTTGTAAATAACAACTCTTTTCAAAAATAGCATTATCATGCCGTTAACCCATATCGTACCTTCATACCATATCATTTCTGAATGATGTGCTAACACTTGGCCGGCGGAGTAATGAGGTCGCCCCCCCCCCACGCAATATGATAGGCTGTCCCAGCCGTCAAATAGAGGAAGGGCCGCCATCTCGTCACCAAGTCATAAAGGAGTAGCATATGGAGGTTTGCCATGTTTCAGATTAGACAAGGAAATACCGATATCGAGGTAAAGGGTAGATCGCGTTTTATATAAGCCTGCGTGATGTGATGCAAGACAAGAGGATAGGACATCTGGCGCTCATATAAAGCCTGCGGTAGTCATAGTCGATACCTTTGCCATGATTGGCGGTGATAGGTATTCATGCGACGTATCCATCAAAGTGTAAGATATAATTATTACGAGGATAGAAAGAAGTATTTAATATGATCCTAATTGGTGTAAATATTATGACTCCAATACCATTAACAGAGCTCTGCTGCCGACAGGTGTTCATAACCTTGGCAGAGTTGTTTATTTCACCCTGGAACCATTATCCTTTGTGTATTTTTGAAGAGCAATTCTTGTCAAAATGCAGGCCATCATGCTGGCTTGGTAACCAAATAATCATGATGCCATTCACCAGAGAGGTGCGAAACGTGGGCAGGCTGGCTCGTAATGAGACCCTCTGTTCCAAGGTTTGTTTATGTAGCAAACCCGTTGGACCATATCCCTGGTGTGGTGGCCAATGATGGGAATGCCACTTCGCTTCCAATCTTATGATCATAGTAGGCTGGTTCTTTAATGAAACCCCCTATCCTGCATTTGACAGATAATTTTTCTTTTTATTTTTCTTTTGCTCTTTTTTTCTTTTGAAACAGACTTTTGCTCGTGTGTAATTACACATAAGGGTGGTTCAGCCCTCCTTAAGAGTGGGAATGGCGGAAGAAGTCTTGTCATCCCAATAGGAGAATATAAATCTTCTGTTCTTATTTCCAAGTAATAATAGAGAAAATTGTAGGCACTCAACATGATAAAGATTTCCAACAAGGCAGAGAAGGTGAGACTATGACAGTCAGAATGATGAGTGTGTGGATCCTTCCTTTGCTATTGCATCAATACTAGGGCTGTTAAAGATAGCGATTTATGATATGCTGATCTCGGTATATCCTGGCTTTTATATTCATTGCATAAGTATATAGCTGCTCTTTATGGCCTTGGAAAGAGAATGGACAACACATCCTTCATATGAACGGAACGAATCAGCAAAAACACACAAGTGCTGTTCCTTTTGAAAAGGAACGGAAAAAATCAACAAGTGTTGTTCCTTTTGAAAAGGAACGGCAAAAACACACAAGTGCTGTTCCTTTTGAAAAGAAACGGCAAAAATCAAAAAGTGTTGTTCCTTTTGAAAAGGAACGGCAAAAATCAAAAAGTGTTGTTCCTTTTGAAAAGGAACAGCAAAAATCAAAAAGTGTTGTTCCTTTTGAAAAGGAACAGCAAAAACACACGAGTGTTGTTCCTTTTGAAAAGGAACGGCAAAAATCAAAAAGTGCTATTCCTTTTAAAAGGAACAGCAAAAATCAAAAAGTGTTGTTCCTTTTAAAAGGAACAGCAAAAACACTAGTGTTGTTCCTTTTGAAAAGGAACAACAAAGAAAACCATATATACAAAATTTACAATTTCATATACAAAATGTGATAAAAGATGAATTTCTTACTGATCTAAAGGTGAGGAAGTTTTTTCTTCCTCGCCCATAATCGTAATATTAGTGTCTTGGCGTAGCTGCTGACGAAAAGATTCCCGAGTGAGCGGTTTGCGATACAGACGAACTCGGTGGCCGTTTACCTTAAATGTATATCCAGACCCATCGATTGTGATTAGAGTAAGGGTCCCATTGTCATGGAATTTTTGAATCTCGTATGGTCCTAACCAACGAGTCTGAAGCTTCCCCGGGAAATCCTGAAATCTAGAATCATATAATAGAGCCCAGTCTCCTTTATGAAATATCTTGTCTTTAATGAGCGCATCATGCCACTTGGCTCGCTGTTGTTGAATGAGTGCTATATTTTGTAATGTAGAGAGCCTTGTTTCATCTAACTCATTAATTTGCTGTAATCGATTTTTCTGTGCTTCACTTAAATACAATCCGACTTCTTGGGTAGTTCGCAGCGTTTGGATCTCGAATTCTATAGGAAAAATGGGCTGCTTTCCAAACACTAAGTGATATGGTGAATAGCCGGTGGTGCTTCTCCATGTGGTTCGATAAGCCCACAGTGCCTCGGGTAGTCGGGCGGCCCAATCACGGTGATTTGAGGCAACAGTTTTTGTCAAAATGGACTCTATTACCTTATTGCTACCCTCCACTTGCCCATTTTCCTGTGGATGGTATGGGGTAGTAATCTTATGCTGAACATGATAGTTATTGAGCGTTGCAGCTAATTTATGCCCCACAAATTGTGGTCCTCCGTCTTTAATCACTTCCCTTGGAAGACCATAACGTACAAACAAATGGAGCAAGAACTGTATTACCGAATCTTCTGTAGCTCTAGGCAATGCCTCTGCTTCAACCCATTTGGTAACGTATTCAGTTGCCACCAAAATATAGGTTCTTTAGTTTGATGGCGGGTTGATGGGTCCGACGAAGTCCAGAGCCCAGCGTTCGAAAGGTTCGATCACTAATTGAGGCCGCAAAGGCATTTCGTCTGCTGGACCAGGTCGTCCTGCACGCTGACAGCTATCACAGGCCTGGACAAATTTTTTCGCGTCTTTGAAAATTGTAGGCCAGTAATACCCTATTTGTAATACTTTATGTGCTGTTCTTCGTTCGGCGAAATTTCCTCCACATGGCCTGTTGTGGCAGGCTTTCAAGATGTCAAAGATTTCGTCCTCCCGAATACATCTTCTGATTTCCATAACTGCACCTGTGTGAAACAAATAGCCTCCAACCCACGAAAATCGATTTCTTTTCTGAACAATCTGCTTCCGTTCATTGGGGGTTAAATGTTTTGGAAGTTTACCTACTGCAAGATAGTTAGCAACATCAGCGTACCAGGGAGTCTGAACAGCAACAGCAAATAGGTGTTCATCTGGAAATTGGTCCTCGACTGCTGCTGTTTCAACTGATTTTGGTATTCTTGAAAGAAAATCAGCTACAGGGTTCTCCTTCCCCGGTCGATCTCTGATTGTAATATCAAACTCCT
>APFE031093898.1:23689-92531 GCA_000404065.3 Pinus taeda | reverse complement strand
GTCGATCTCTGATTGTAATATCAAACTCCTGCAACAGGATCAACCACCTGGTTATTCTTCCATTTGTAATAGGTTTATTTGCTAAATACTTGATAGCAGAATGGTCTGTATACAAAATAACGGGATAGCCCTTAATATAGTGTCTAAATTTATTAACAGTGTGTATCACAGCTAAGAATTCTTTTTCGGTGACAGTGTAATTTAATTCAGCCGGGGCCAAATTTTTGCTGATGTAATAGATAGCGTATGGTCTTTTATCCTCTTCTTGGCCCAAAACTGCACCGATTGCTGTGTCTGAGGCGTTGGTTGAAATTTGGAATGGTAAATTCCAATTAGGTCCTCGGAGGACTGGAGCTATAGATACCAACTTCTTTAGTTCTTTGAAGGCTCGATCACACTTCTCTGTCCATAAGAAGTCAACATTTCCAGTTAATGCATGTAAAGGTGCAGCAATATGTGAATAATGTTGTATGAATCGTCTATAATACCCAGAAAAACCAAGGAAACTGTGTACCTCTGTTTGATTAGTGGGGGTCAGAATAAGCAAAAGTATTTGAATTTTAGCCGGGTCTACCTGAATACCAGCTGTTGAAATATAGTGTCCCAGAATGAGTCCTTCGGTCATCATCATGTAACACTTTTCGTGACTCAAGCAAAGCCTGGTGGCGATGCAGCGTTCTAAGACTTTTTCGAGAGTATCTAGAGTTGGATCAAAGTCATCTCCATATGGTGTGAAGCCGTCCATGTAGACTTCTAATCCATCATTGATTAAATCTGCAAAGATGCTAAGAACAGCCCTTTGGAATGTGGCCGGAGCATTACATAATCCAAAGGGTAAGACTCGATAAGCGAATGTTCCCTAGGGGCAAGTAAAGGTAGTCTTATCCTGGTCTTCAGGGGCAATCTAAATCTGATTGCATCCACTGAAGCCGTCCAAGAAAGAAAAGAATTTCTTGCCTGCTAAGGTGTCCAGTACCTGATCTATGAATGGGAGAGGGAAGTGATATTTTTGTGTAGCTTTGTTTAATTCTCTATAATCGACACAGATCCTCCATTTCCCGTTCTTTTTAGGTACTACCACAAGTGGGGAGACCCATTTGCTGTCAGAAATAGGATAAATAAAATTAACATCTAGAAGTTTCTGAAGCTCATCTTTTACAACGTCTTTTAAGTGGGGATTAAGTCTTCTTTGCGGTTGATGAACATGTCTTGCATCTTTCTCGATATAAATACGATGTGTGCATAGTTGGGGATCAATCCCTTTCATATCGGGATAGTTCCATGCAAATGCCTCCTGATACTTTCGTAACAGCTGGATGAGTTTTGTCTCTTGCTCTGGTGTCAGATTAGCGTTAATATTTAAAGTTTTCCCCGGTTCAATTTGCACTACTTTGCTATTAGCGATAGAAGTCACAGGTATGATTTGGTCATGTCTGTCTTTCAGGGGATCCTCCTCTAATTCATTGTCAAATGCCGCTTTTATCATAAAAGAGTGTGCATACGATGTGGATTCAGTTTGATTAATGAATTTATTGATGGCATCGTCTTCCGTTTGATCTTTGAAATCTAGCGCTTCCTGGACTGTTAATGGGGGTCTAATATTATCAGTGATATATGAGGCAGGGCGCAGATTGGTTAGTGATGTATGAGGTGTGATGCTTGGCTGCCTAGAGGGTACAAAATTAAATTTTTGATATCCGGCCCTCTGGTTATGGTCATGTTTCCCTGCCGGCAACCGATATAGGCGTCAGCAGTAGCGAGCCACGGTCTACCTAGAATTAGCGGATGTCCATCTAGTCGGGTTTTTGGATTAATAATCAGGAAATCGGTCGGGTATTCCCAGGGGTCCACTGAAACCATGATATCATACAAGGTGCCTCCTGGTCTTATTACTGATCGGTCAGCTAGTTCTAACAAAGTGGAAGTAGGTTCTACCGATGTAATTCCGAGCTTCTGGCAAGTCGATGTTGTCAGGATGTTAATTGCGGCCCCTAGATCAACTAAGACGTTGGTCAAGGTCTGCCCACAGATTTGAACAGTGACAATTGGGTTTCCAGGGTCCTCGTATTTGACTGGCGTCTCTTTTCCTGATAGAAGGTCAGATAAGGTGCCGACTACCTGGACTTTTGGGTTAGAGGTTACATTGCTTTTTGGTTTTCTGCTACACAGGTCTTTTATGGTTTTTGTATATATGGGGATATCCTGTATAGCTTGAAGGAAAGGAATTCTTATATACAAGTTTTGAAGTTCTCCCAGAATATCGAAATCTGGATATTGTGTTGGTCGCGGGATGGCCAATCGTTCTAGGAAAGGTGGAGGAGATGTAATTACTCGCTGATGGACTTGGTCTTTACTTACATCTTCCTCTTGTGACGGTTGTTTTGTAGGTAACTGGTCTTCAATGTGAGTTGTTCTATGTCCCTTGGTTTCTATTATTCGCTCAGATCTTAACTGGAGATCATTGCACTCCTGCAGATCCGGTTCAATCTCTGAGGATTCTGTAATTTGAAGAGATTGAACTGGTCTATTATTTGGATTCGGGTTGGGTTGGGCTGGGAGCTGCGGTCTCAAGTTAGGCTGGGTATTTTGTTGTAAGGCTGGCAGAGTTGGTTGAGGGAGCGGGATTGACCCTGGCGATTGATATGTCGATCTTGGCCAGTTTGTCTGCCAGGGTGAACCTTGCGAAGTAGAAGGGGTCCATTGCGGAGGATATGCATTATTCTGCCAGTATGGTGGGGGATACGAGAAGTTTGGCCATCCAGATTGGTTCATCCGAGGATTCGGAGTAGGAAACATTTGAGGTGACCAATTCGAAAATGGGTGCTGAGACTAGTTTTGCCACATACTCTGTTGCTGAGCATTAAACTGCGGGGGTTGAAAAGAAGAGGAGGGGTCTGAAAACATACCAGATTGCCTTGGCTGCCATTGACGACGCTGGTTAATAAAATATGCTGATTTTGGCTCCTCTTCTGCTTCTTTGTATACTGCCTTCAAACCAGGAAGTGAGGGGCAGCTTTCAGTCAGGTGGTCTTTGGTACAGATAGCACATGTTTGAACTGTATCGAGCGGGCATTCCTTGTGTCTATGTTTCTTCCTTCATCGAGGATAGAAGATTGCTAGATTTTGTTCCGCCTTTGCTTGCTTCTGTTTAGCCTGCACAATATCAAGCTGTGTAGTTAATGTCCCCAGGATATCAGTTTTGAAATTTTCTAGCAAATTTCCAAGTTCCACACGTGTTACTCCCTCTGTTGATGTTCTGTGATCTCTGGTAAAGCGATCATATTCTGCTGGTTTTATCCTTGTGCTGCCTCTTGAGCTCCTGATACACAGATCAATGATGTCAGTGAAATTTTCCTGATAAATGTCTCCTTTCCCCATGATATTCAACGTTTCAATTCATTGTTCTTTCATCCCTCTAATTAATGCGGTTTTCAATACATTATCAGGCAGAGGCAACGATGCATAGGGAGATCTTTGCAAGTTATATTGGAAACGTTCTACATATTCTTCTAGAGTTTCATTTGGTCTGGCTGACATTCGAAAGATCTCATCTTTTAGCTCTCTTGACCTACAGTAATCCTGATATTTCTTTAAAAAGGCTTCTTTCATTTGATCCCAATTGTTAATAACCCCACCACCTAAACCCATAAACCATCTCAAGGCGGCCCCTTTTAATGTGGAGGGGAATAATTTTAATTTCTGGGGATCGGTAGTGTAATCGTATCCTCTACATAATACATCAAATTCGAACAAGAATGCATCCGGATCCTCCAATGTAAGGCCATGGAATGTGGGGATATGCTGGAGGGGGATGGCTTTCATGGGCGCATTTGCTGCAGAATCTACTATAGGATATTGCAATGTGGAGGTCTGGGTATTTGGCTATTTCTGCACCATGGGATCGAATATATGCCAGTAATCTTCAGGAATTTCTAAGAGAGTGTTCCTTGGTTGAGTAGGGGTAGTCTCGATGGGGATTGTTTTGACAACACTCCCTTTATCAGGGATAATGATGGTCCCCACTATCTGAGGTGAATGAATTCCTTCAACAAGAATTTTTGCAGCGCTTCCTTTATCCGGGCTACTTAAAGGCTGGTTTGGTTCGATAGGAGATCTCGGTTCCCCGATTTCCCCTGTTTCTCCTTCTCCTTCGCAAAGGTTACTAAGATTCCCTTCGTGCAATAGTCTAGGAGTCAAATTTTCAATTTCTTGAAAGTCCTGCTCCTCTGTTTGACTGTGCACCTCAGTAAAGGCTTCAGATGGTGATTCTGAGGCCTGAAGGGAACTAGTAGGCTGTTTAGAATTGGTTTTCCTATAACCTACTGATGGCTGAGATTCGGCTTTCTTATAGATTTCGTCTATGAAGGTCGTTCGCCCAAGGGTCACCGGCCCCTTGGCTTTTTCGGCTTTAGATGGAGGCTTCTAATTTTTTTCAGGATTTTTCTGCTTAGTCATGCACTCCAATTAAACTGCTAAATCCTATTTAACCAATCAATTTCTGCTGGGAAGGCAGACGGTGGAGCAGGGCTTTTACATGCTCCGTACGTAGGTTCTTACCTTCCGTTTTTAAAATCCAATTCCCCCCTGGCAGACTCGTACACTACCCTATTTTAAAAAACAAATGGCTATACCCTTCCCCGGCAACGGCGCCAAAATGTAGAGCTATAACAAGGGCCTTTTTCACCTCTAGTTATCTCACATTACAAGTCAATCCGGGAAAGTTTTTGTTATTGTGAAGGGTATCGCGATTTGAGGCTATTTATCAGAGTAATGCTTAGTAGTATAGATCTAAGAAATACAAGAGTAAATGGATGCTAAGCTATGCTAAATTACTTCTGCATAAAGAAATCACACACGGCAACTTTGTCAGTCAAGGGTACGGAAGCAATAACCCATCCCTTTAGAAACTGATGAAGGAAAAGAAATTAGAGTATGGATCGTGGATCTGGGAGCATAATAGCGTCTGTTGTGTCTCACGATAGCCTCGATCCTCCTCCCACACAATACCAATGAATGCAAGTAAAAAGGAACAGCAAGAAAGCAGAATGGAACAGCAGTAAAGAAACTAAATCTCGCGAGTTCAACACTCTCAATTCTTGGCATCAACTTACATACAAATAAAGAGCAATCTTTGGTACGAGTAGACAGTTAATCAAATGGAACAGCAAATCACCATAAACAGGAAATGTCAATCATATATAAACATAATCTGAAACGATTACCAGTAATCCATTACTCCAACCATATGTAGCTGAAACATTCCACTTATAAAGTCTGTAACGGAAGTGAACAACTTAGAACAATGTTATGTGATCAATTCTAGAAATATGATGTAAACTCGTTACAAAGATTTACAAAAGGAAAACAACTGATGAACAAGTATGGAACAACATGTATGTATATCAGATTATTGAGAACAATAAACAAACCACACGAAGCCAAACTATAATGATACAACCAGCCAGTGTCCGTTGGAGCCGGGCCCTTAGCTCTCAATGGCACACCGCCCTAACTTACTTCAGATGCAGGAGGAAATTAACACCGAATATATTATATTAACGCATCAGCGATAATACAGCAAAACTAAGTCTCAAAGAGACTCGATAGTCTGAGTGTAACCAATAGTGCAGCTTATAAACAGAAAGTAAAAATACAAGATATTCCATACGTCCCCTAAGTCTTCGATGCCGCCCCTTCTTATACAAGTAATGGCGGAGTTAACTAAACAACAAAATAATTGAACGTAACGATCCCTCAGGATCAAAGATCCTGAGGGATCTGTTAAACTGTTAACTCCTTCCTTTTCTCTGCCTAGTCTTCCGAACTGACAGTCCTTCATCTCGTCCTGGATTGATCTGCCTTAATTTACTTGCCCTGGTCTGGACTTTATTCGGTTTTAGGTGGGCAGCCGTTATCTGCTCATGGGACTCTTGTTTCGCACCGCGCCTTCTTACTTTTTTCCTTTCCTGCATAAAGAGGATAACTTTTAGTGATTGGGTCATTTGTATTCATTCTCATTGCATTCTCCCTATTGTATAATAAAGAAAAGGTTACAACTATTGCTTGAAACATTACTAAGTTATTCGTTAAAACATACCTTTCCAATGCTCTACACACCGCTCCATAGGAAAGTGGAACCAAATAATTAAATTATAATCATATTCGGAAATAGTGTTGTGCAATATGGAAATGTGTGGAAGAAATGTGCCAAGGATTGAATGTGTACAGATGTGTAGAAGTTGAAGAGATGTTCAAACCTTTCCCATATTTGACAAGCTTTTGTGGAATTCAACTAGAGATTTAATAGAGATTTCCTTGATTATTTACCCAACTTCCTATAGAGTCTCTTCTTCCCTACAAAGTGAAAATATTATTGCAATAGTTTCTCAAATAAAGGGTGTGCGCAATAAGGCATGTGCAAAGGTAAGTCATATATGAGTTAAATACTATCAAAGCAATATATGTGCAGAGCTAAAGTGCATAGGCGAACAATTCATATTTCATGTTGAAGATAAAAACGTAAGTTCCACCACTCTATAGAAATTGGAACCAATATGGAAATAACTAATTTATAATCGAGTTCTGTAGAAGTGTTGTGCTTGATGAAAATGTATGAAGGAAATGTTCTAAATGGAGATGTGTGTGGGAGTGCCAAAATGGGGATGTTGTGGAAAGAGGAACATGCATAAGAGGCATAGTAAAGTATGCACCTCCCAAAAATCTTTTTGGAGTTCAATTAAATATTTTATAGAGCTAATTTTATCTTTAGTTCGTCTTTGATTATTGTACCACCTGCCTAAAAAGTCTCCTCCACCCTCCAAAGTGAAAATATTATTGCAGCTACTTGAGAAACTAAGATTCTAATAATTGTTTAGCCATCATTGTAGATAAGGTATAAACCATGGGTTTTAGTTAGATTAATGCAACTCCTAAAAAAAATTCATTGTCTTTAAATCCATATAGACTAACAATGACAAGGATCAAGTCACATTGTTGCTTTTCTTGACAAAAAAATAACTTGTAACAGGCCTCAACTAGTATCTATGTTGTCACACAGTCCAAATTTAAATTCCAATCATGATAATCATCATTAAAAACTATAGTGCACAGGGAACATATATGTAAGATCCAAAATTGTTGTGGAGCCTTTATATTCATATTGTGTTTTGGTTTCAAGCTTGATATGAGGAAAGAAAACCATGTTACATTTTCATAGAATTCGAAAATTTTATAGAAGGAAAGCACAATGAAAAAAAATAATATTGCACAAGAAAATATGACACAATAAAATTAGTTCATCAGGAATTTTCTTATAGACCTCATGCACCTACAAAAAATGTAAAATAAAACATTACATATGTATGAAATGAATCAAATACTAGATTTATTTGATATAAAATCCCATAAAACAATGACAGATATTATAGTTGGAAATATTTGTAATCAAAATATACAACATAAAAGTAATTAATGCCGTTAAGTAGCCAAGCATGCAAGAAAGGAAAAATGCAAGAAAGAAATTATGCGGACTTGTGCATATGCAGAACAAGTGATGGGTGAGATATAGGTGCACCTAAGAAGTGTTCGGATATGAGAATGTGTGTGGACATGCAAAAGTGAGGATGGGTGCTGAAAGGAAAGAGCTATGTCACACTAGTATGTGCCGAGACAAAGACTGTGTAGAAAGAAGGCATGTGGAAAGCTGAAGTCTATGCAGAAGTAAATGGCCATGTACACAAGTAAAGAATGAGTGGAGACAAAGGAATAACTATGATTTGATTCCTTCCACAATTTCAAAAGGATAGAGAAATATGGTCTTGCACCTAATTGATGCATGCACACAAACATAGATCTAAAGTGGTAAATAAATTCAGTTTAAATTGATAATAATTATTGAATTACAAAAAAGCACGAAATTTGATTATTTGCATAAAAGCTAAGCATAGAGTCAAAAATCACAATTTCTCTCATTTTATAATTTATATTTATCTTTGGTGTAATTATTCCTGCTTGATAAGTATTGGACACTAACTAACACAACTACAATAATAAGAACTATGTCAAGATTCAAATGCCAATTATCATAGCCATGATTAAAATAAATACTACAGATGGAACAGATATCTAAAATAAAAAATTGTTGTTGAACCTTCATTTTCATTCTCATCAATAACAAAACATTAATTATATTATAAAAGATGAAAGCATATCCTCGAAAACTTATGTTCAATTAATGTTGTTGGCCAATGCCATAGAATTCATACCTATATAAGATATTATGCAAAACATTATCTTAGGATCCCTCACAAAATTTGTCAATAAACTCATATTTGGAAGAGAGTAATCATATAACAAAAGAATAGAAAAGGATTACCACCAAAGCACTAAAACCAGAATTAATACATGATTGACAACCCTTGATTTACAACAACTAATAGTTTGTTTACCTTGGAGGTTGCTTACATTGGTAATGAGAATATTCGGCTACCTCAACACAAAAACTCATTCATTATGTCATTTTGACATCTTCCCTCATTAACTATGCACCCTTCCATTCATAGAAATAATTGTAATTGTTCTTTAATAAATTCAGTACATGTAATAAATGATTATTTATCTCTAAATGAAAGGAAGGCATGTGCAGATGGAAGGCATAATGTTGCTCAACTTGCATTTATATATTAAATTATTTGAAATGTTTTTGGTGTGCATAATAATGTTTGGTGCATAAATCACTTATCAAAATAATGATACTTAATAACAAAAGTAAACACAGTCATCCCACTCGGGACTAGTATTGGGCTCCCATGAACCACAATGTCAAAAAGGCACTTACAAGAAAAAACATGAAACACTTAATTCATGATAACGCAATCAACAAACTTGAAAAATTAAACATTATAAAGAAGGAAAGTGAATTTTCAAATATTCAAGAACACACACAACATGTGAAAGAATAGAGCGTGATTGCTGAATTTTCCATTGTCTTTCATATTCATGACTGCTTTGAGGGGATTCTCTATCCAAACTTGAATGTATTCTCCATTTTGATATGTTCATTGAATATCTCCTCTTCAATTTCCTAAGCCTCTTCTTGCAATTGTGTATCCAAGACAGATTCATGTTCATTTACAGTAACAAAATTAATTATCCATTTTCTAATTTCCTCCCTAGTAAAATCAATTATATTATAAAACTCTTATGCCTTTAACTATTTTAGCTTCTCCAATTCATCAATTGGCAACTCTTTCAGAATTAATCTAGAGTCATGTGTGATGTGTGGATCATTCAAATCTTCAAACAAATTAGTGCCTTGAGAAAATCCTCACCTCTTCTATTATCTATGTTTTCACATTTAGAATTGATGTCCTCTAGTATCCCAATTCTCTCAGATCATCCTTGACCTGCTTCATTTGGCTAGTTGTTGGGTTGTCTCAATGTGTTCTCTCTACTTCAAAGACAAAATCAACCCTCTAACTAAGAGTAGCTAAGTCATTATCAATGAAATCCATGTCTAGTTGAATATCACTTATAACCGAGACAATGAATTATTTAATTATTTGTGCTTAATGTTGCAAATGAGAAGATGTTGACCATGCATTTTCAATGATGCACAATATTTTGTTTATATTAATAATAATGTATGATTTTACTACATTAAGGAAGTTTACCATTTATTAAATCTATGGGGTGTATTAGGGGTAGAAATTTCTAATGTTGGTGTTTGTATTGATAGTGGAGTCATTAATAGAGGAATTGGGTTTAGAGCTTCTTCCAGCTCTTTTATTTTTTCTTTCAGTATTAGGTTCTCTTCTTCATGTTCACTAACAGACTATGAAAGTGCCTCAATAATAGCTTGATGAAACTTTATAAGCCTCGTGGATCGAACCCCAAACACATCAACATCCATTTCTAGTTTATCAATACTTTTTATTATGAACCTTTACTTTTTATTATGAAAGGATGTTGATCAATAAAATATTTTCCTAGGTCATTAAAAGTGATAAATTCCTCGGTAATTTGTTCCATTATTTTTTGATTGTCTTCTAAATAACCAGTAACCTAATCAAGTGGTGTAGTGCTATCAACTTCCACATCAATAGCTTGTTCGATGCATGTTGTTTTTGGGTTACTTTTGGATTTGGATGATTCAACCATGTGCACACTCTGAGTGAATCTCCAAGGGGGATCTTCATCATTTCTGCCACTTGATAGCCCATGATGAATTAGTCTTACACTTGAGGTATCCTTTCTCTTCATTTCACCAGAAGCTAAACTTGGACTAGTATTGGGTGTGCAAGTTGGATATTGATACATAGGATTTGTGCCTTTCTGCTTGTATCATTCCTCAGTGTTGATGTTTTCTTCTTCAACAATTGTAAATATGGTAACAAGTTGTCGTATGTAACAATACCTAGGCGTGTGGTAAATATGCCTTCTTGATCAAATCCTTCAATAACTTCAACTTGAATTAACTGAAAAGAATCCAAAGACTCTACGATCACGCCAATGTGAACCACATCTTCACAGTGACTTCTCCAATAGTGAATGGAAAAGAAATCAATTGTTTTTTTTTGCGTTGAAATAAAAGTAACCACTATTCAATTGTCTTTGTAACATATTGTTTGTAGCATTCAATAAAAAAATACCAATTTATAAAAAAATTGGCAATAGTAGTGGCTTGCCTTCAAATCCATAAAGTTGAATCATGGTATTATTTTCTATTTCTTCATGGACCCCTTTTCCCCAAAGGAAAGCTTGGGCTTGTGAAAATATTTTGGGGTCAATGAGTCTTATCCAGTTATCATGTAATTGACTTCCTTTATAAAGAAATCTTGGATTTGACAAAAAAATAAAGAAGATTTATGCATCCATAGTATGGGTTACCAAAATTGTGTTGGTTTTTCATTGGGATCGGAACTATATTTATAGGGACGGTCATGAAATAAATGTTTGGAAACAATTCCTTTTATCAAATACACCATCATAAAGAATATATTTCTCTTAGAAAAATTGAGTAACTAAAAAGCTAATTCATTGGAAATGAGGTCAGCCCAGTCGAATAAACAATGATTTTTGTATTAGTGGTAAAGCATATAGAGTATGGATTTTGGGAAATTCCTTGTAGTTTCTTGCTCCATCATGCAGGAAAAAAGCCAATAGAAATCCCTAGATGGTAGTCTAAACAAAGAAATATCTAGAAGGGAAATACCAGAAGGAACTTGGGCAGTTGGCAAAATGAATTATTGAATAATGTTCTTCCTGCTAGCTTGTGATTCTAGGAAATTGTCTATTTCACAAAAATTTCAAGCACTTAGTCCACTCACGTAGCTTGAATATCCATCTAAATGTCATTGGAGTCAAAGGAACTAGGGTCTTGTTCATTTCTAGAATGATTTTTGTTATTCTTGAATCAAATTCTTTATGCACAAATAGATAATTTCTCTAAAATAAAAAATAAAAATAAAAATAAAATTATAGAACACATGTAGCATTTACCAATCCACTCATCCAAATCTTATTTTTGTTCTTCTCTTCCATTGGTAGGTTCACATACTACTGATATGTAGTTGACTAGTGAAAGCTATTATTAATACAAGAAAGTTAGTCAATTATATTAGTGCAAATAGCTTATTTCCTACCTTTGCTAGCCATTTGTGCTTTCTACTTAAAAATACCTGCTCAATCAACAAAGTTGTTCATATAGGGTCCCTAGGGTCAGTTTTGGGGTTAGTTAACCCAAATTTTGTATAAGTTTTGTAAAAGATGTAAAGCCTCCGCAAAATGTGGATGCAGAGTGCGCAGGTAGATAGGAGTCAAAGGGGTCTTAGCCCCTTGTTTTGGGTCGGCTTTGAGATTCTCCCATGGTTCACAAAGCATGGTATTGTATGAAAGGAAGCTATAAATAGTTGATTCATAGCGAGTCTTAGAGATAACTTAGAATGAAGAATAGTGAACTATGAATGGTTTTTGCTATTTTGGTCAAGTGCTAAGGCAGGAAGGCTTTGCTTCCTATACTTAGGTGGGAAGAGGAAGGCTCCTACAGCTAAGTGCACATGAGGCTTTGGAAACTCCACAGGTGACTGTGTGGACCCCTGTAGTTGAGTGCACAAGGTAGAAGAGTCTATAATCTGAATATTGCAGATGAATAAAGACTGATTTTAAGGAATTACTATGCAATTATGAGTATGTCTGTTGATTTTGTTTATGTTATGATTTGGCGCTTATAATATATTTTCTATTGAATAATGAATGAATGTTGCATGAAACCACTACATCTATCTTAATTATGCATGATATGAGTAGATATCTACTTTGCAAAGTCAAAATATATTTCTTTTATGTTTTCTAATGAATTGGATAGATTTGTGCATCATATCTAGGCTTGTTTATTGATGGCCAAAAATAGATAAACCGTTTGTTTAAGGTCCACAAAGACCGATCCTAGACCTTTGCGAAGGTCTGGAAGCAATTTTAAATTAGTTACAGTGATGAGCCCTATAATGATACTGATCTATGCGAAGTTAGATCTGAACTGTCAGAGCTTCAAAACCACTTATCACGTGTCCCTCGATGCAGAAATCTAGTTCTAACATCCCGCAATATTGCTTCGGGTGAGACTATAGCCTGCACTACATAGGTTTTTGTAGAAAGGGCCAGCAGTTAGGGTTTTGTTGGTTGGAATGCCAACTCTGAACCTAGTTCAACCCCCCTTAAGCCAGCAAATGGTTCTGTTGTCATGGAGCATCCAAAAGTATCTGCACAAACTACAGATCCATGCAAACACGATTCAGGTGGGTGTCGGGAAAGAAAGTGGGGTGCAAGAGAGCCTGACACAGTGAAGTGGAATAGTGACAGAGTTGGAACGAACTCTGGACATCAAAGTCATACCCTTGCTAGAAGGGTCTGTGTGCATAGAGTCTGATGAGGATCGCGTTGTGATTAGCACAGTAAAGGGCATGGGGCTTAATTTTAGCCATGCTTCCACTCCTAACCCTCCATGTGCTACATCAGTGGGTTTCTGATGAGTTGAAGATTAGAGAGCAGTGCACCCTCACTGTCATTAGTGAGTTTAAGGTTAAAAATGAAAAAATGTTCATGGTGAAAACCAAGGCACTAAAGTAAAAGGAGGAGTTTCGGAGATGACATCAAAGCCTAGAAGCAATGATCAAGCAGGCCTGCAAGTCAGTACTTGAATTGAACATACTAGAGGATGCAGAGGCCTCAGCAAAAGTAAGGAAATTTATTGATGCAGTACATGCAACAAAGGAGGAAGTCAACAAGGTTACCTTTGATTTCCAGATGAAGATAGTAGAGTTGTCGTTGAATTTGAAGTCCACGACTCTGCTAGAGGTATGGAAGAAATGCGCAGCAACCATCAAGCAGAATATGAGCACCTTGGATGCCACTATCAATGACTGCACAAGGATGTTTGATGCAGCTACGGAATTATGGAAAAATCTACAGGAGGACATGTTACACAACATTTTTTCACTGTCCCTATACTCCCCCATTCCTTGATCCTAGAGGACCTCTACAATCAACCCTACATGCTTACTCTTCATGAAGAAATTCCCATTGTGTACCTTTTCATGAGCAAAACAATTCCCTTTTGCACCATTTTCCTGAAATCTTCTAGTTTTCCCAGTTTACAAGGCCAGTGCTAATGGCCCTTGTCCTCCTCGTGCCGATATGCAGGGATTAACATTGTCCCTAGCACCAACCAGAATGATTGAGCTTTGTTCTAGTTCCATCGATCATCTTATAGAAAGTTTTTTAAATTAAGAGCCAAAGCTTCCAGCTCAAGAATCTTCGTAACAGAAGTCTGGTAAATGGTTTGGCTGGATGGGGTCGAGGATGTCAATTTGGGCTCCTTTCCCTTATAATGGTGGAACTACCTCAAGGGATAAGACCTTCTCCCATGAGAAGAGGATCCATCTCCCATCCATTCATGATATACAAACCTCCCTTTTTCCCAAGCACAAGCTAGTGTTAATGTTGGTGTGCTAGTGCTAATTACATTTGGAGTAAATAGTAATCTATTCATAGTTGTAGCTCTCTAGTTGTGTGAGGGAGAAGTGTGAATTTGGTTTAGTGTGAAACCTAAAGGGAAGAGCCTTAAAACTATTATTGTTGAGGCCATCATGGAATGCTAGCAGAAGTGTGTGGGAACCTAGTTTTGTCGGAGGAGAACGACAACATCAAGACAAAGGTTGTAATCTCCTCTTGATTCAATATATATGCAACTATCAATTGATTTCCTACATGATGTGTCATCTTACATGTTCATGGCTTAATGTTTCTGACTTGTTAAGTAGGTTGAATTACAAATTTTCTATTATCATGGTTGTTGTTTGCTATTGTTTACTTGTTTCAAGTGTTTGAAGAAGGAAGCGAGAGGTACCTGGAGTGAGCAAGCAAGGATATCATCAAATGGGATAAGCATATTAAGAGGTAGGCCCTCTTAATTGATTCTAACCTAAGGAAATCTTCCATAGAATGTATCAGTTATGGCAAGACCCATTATCAGGCTAGAGGAATTGTTTGTGCCCACACTCGTAATTTTACTCCACAACAAATTGGCGACCATACTGGGGAGCCAATCCTTCTGTTTGTCTTGTTTGAGATTTCTTGATTTCGTGTGAAGTTTTCGAGTTCCACCTTTTCCCTTTGGTTCTGTTTATTTTCCTCTACATACTAGTTTGAGTTTGAAATTCATAGTAGTAGATCTAGTCCTAGCTTTAAGAAAAAAAAAAGTATTTTTTCTTGGCTCCCTCTCTCAGCATGCTTAATTTGCTGACAGTCGCGCTGATCAACGTGATATGCTGAGAAATAGTCGCGTCGACCACCCTGTGGTGCTTGTTGCTAGTTAAGCATTCATTTCGATGCATGTAAGTGAAGATTAGGGTTTGTCCCCAATCTTGGCCAATGATGTTTTCTCTCATGATTTTGACCTTGTAAGTCGTTTAGACCATTTTCTCCCATATTAGAAAGTTGATTTTAATTTGGTTTTGTTTGCTTCTTGGTTTGGAATCTTTCTAATTGATTTATTCAATCATTGGATGGTTAGTGGAACTAGGGCATCTAGATTGTCATCCATTCAGTTGATTGTGAGCTCAATCAGTCGAGTTGTTGGTGTACTTACTTGCATTTCGTTTGCAGTCCTTTTACAGCTTTGACCTCCATTACACAAGTTTGAAAAGTTTCTGTTTGCTTGTCTAAACGTTTCTTTCTCGACATCGATCACATTGCTTGTATTGTTTTTGGTAAAGTCGGTGCTTTATTAGTTTGAACAAGTTTCCCTTTTCATGTTTTCATTTACTTGAAGAGTTGATTGTCTCGAAAACTTTTTCATTGAAGTGTTGTATGCGAAAAATTCATTTCGTTGTTTCATGAAAAAGTATGAAATTCTTGTTTGTTGCATCAATATGCTACAGTAGTCAACATCATCAAAGACTAGGATTTCATTGGCATTTGAAAATGAAAAGAACTCTTTTTCCTTTGAAAGGACTTTTAGAAATGTACTTGTTAGGAAATTAGGAATTGGAATGCATTTTTCATTAGATTATTTTCTCAAAAAGTGAAGTAGTGAAAGATCATTTTTCTTTTAGTTGCTTGGTTGTTTGCATTTGATTGTGTGTTTTCTACCCCCTCTAGTGTAGACAACTCATTGAATAGAAAGGATCTTGTATCATTTAGTTGCATTTCAGGTTTTTTGAGTCACATCGCTAAGGCCTGAAAACTGAGACATAACTCAGGATAAACTTTAAAATGAACTCAATTAACCTAAGGCGCATTTGAAATCTAACATTCATATCTAGAAGGTCTAGGTTAGAGACATGTTCTGGCATCTTTAAGCCTAGCAGTTGTTGTTAGCTTCAGCATTAGACAACGCTAGTACGGATTTTTGCTCCCTATACTGTCGAGTATATAACGGGAGACCCCTCTAGGTTGCAATCCTTTATCCATAGGAAGCTGAGTCAGTCGCCTTGCAAACATGATACACTAAACACAACATTTGAGGAGATTTCCTACCCATAATTCTCGGTCCACTAGGAGGTATTATGTAGTTCACGGTTTCCTAGTAATCCTTTTTACCTAGATCATCTAGAGCAGTCATTTGATCTTTTTGACTTATTAAACTTAAAATATCATTCGAGCACTTTTCCTTTCGAGCTCGTTTCCAATCAAAAGTGATAGAGTCATCTTTGTTTCTTTCTCGACTCTTAAAAAATGAAAGCGCACTAGTCTATTTATGCATTTTAATAATTGATTGCCCACAATATAATAACATCCTCTTAGTCTTTTCTAGACCAAATTGTGAGTTTATCTTAACGAACGTCTAAAAGACTTGAAGTTTATCTCTCTCTTTTCTTGTTAACTAAGTCAAGGTCATCGTCGTTGAACCAACTAGTTCACCTAGTTCCTCTTCCTCTCCATCATCTGAAAGTTTGCGTGAGGAGTCGTTTCCTGAGTTACCAGAGTCACTCGAGGACCAAATTGTTGAACTAGAAATTGTTCTGAGCATTCAAACTCAAAATTTGTAAAACTTTGTCATATCTGCTGATCTTGGCCTAGAATCTCCGGACAACCCTATTCAAACTCATGAGAGTTTGCCAACCACTGGCAATCAGCCTGGACTGGTTATCTATCCTCCAAATCCTTTGTTTGACCCTATTGTCATATCATCGCAGCGTCCCTACAATTCTTATGATCAGCCAGGTGTTCCTTTGGAATTATCCCCTCATACTTCTTCGGTCATTCGTCGTCATTTGTTCCCAGATATGGAACCTGAAGGCGATGCTCCAGTCACCTCTGCAGAGGAGTCAAAAGTTTCTACTCCACACACTATTGAGGAGGAAGAACATGCTTTTCCTCCTAAAGGTTTCCCCTATACAAGGAGCATTCCAGCTAGTGTGTCACCTAATTATGTGTCTTTGGCATAGTTGTTTTCAGGTACACCTAGGTCCTCATCACTTTACCATAACCATGTTTGGGCATCTGGCGCCATGCCTACTATAGGTCCATTCATTGTGAACTCGATCTCCCAACAGGCTGTTACCTCAGTCCTGGTGCAACCCATCGGTCTAAATCCTCTTGTACCGTCAGTCCTAGTCACCCGTCCAGTTCAATTAATGGTCTCAAGGAATGTCTCTGCCAGTTCCTCCATCCCTCTTGTTAATGGCCAAGCTGTGTTACCACCTAGGTGGATGAACCCAAATGTTTCTATGGTGTTAGGGACCACCAATGTGAGTGGCTCACAAGCTCACATACTTGGTATGAACCAACCTTCTTCTGGCATTATTCAAAATGTTGTTGATCTTGCCTAATCATGTAATGTCCAGTACCAATAGGTTCAAAATCTCATTGGTCCATGTAGGTCAAGAAATGTCCAATATCAACAGCCTTATGAGGCTCAAGTCTAATACCAAAATCCTTACATTCCATATGGTTCTCAAGGAATGGTTAATCAACCTTACACCCTTCAGTCTGGGTAGTACATTCAGCCTGGCTTATCCACTTTCCAGGGTGGCTATGGCCAAATTTAGTTTCGAAACTTTCCAGGCACTATTCAAGTTCCTTGCAATAGCAAGGACAACCTCTACAACAACAAGGGTAACCTTTGTTACCGCAAGGGCAACCTTTGTTGCAGCAAGGGCTATTTGTGCAACAACAAGTAAAAATGATCCCGCAGCAAGGTCAACTACAACAACTGCAAGGGAAACCCTTGCAATAGTTGTAGCAAACCACGCAGCAGCAGATGCACTATCTCTGCAAACATCCTAGCCCATGTCCTCGCAGGCCAACCTCAATAGCCCCAGGGACAAATTTTGCAGCCGCAAGGACAACCCTTGCAACAACAACCCTTGTATACATATCAGCAGGGTCTACCCTTGCAAGGGCAAAGCCAGGGTCAAGTCCTACAACAATAGGCCCAAAATCCTTATTTCCTAGGTCAACGGTCCATAATCCTTCTGGCTAAGGGCAGCAGGTACAAAACCCTAATGACTTGGGTCAATAGGTATAGAATCCTTTTGGTCAAGGGAAGCAAGTACATAATCCCTATGTCTAAGGGCAACAAGTGTATCATCATTATGCTCAAGGACACCAGGTCCAAAATCCTCTTATTCAAGGACAATAAGATCACCACCCATATTTTCAGGGACAACAGGTACAATATCCATATGTCCAAGGTCAACAGGCTCAACAGCCTTTTGACCCATACGTTTCTTATTAGCAACCTATGACTGGATAGTTCCAAGGTATTCAAGGTCAAAATCCTCCCTATGGCCAAGGTAACCCATAATGGGGGCAGCATCAAATGCCATATGGCTAAAATCTCCCACTGTGGGGCCAAAATCCTTACCAGCATGGATGGGCTCCTCTACTTGGACCCGCTTACCGACCTCCAATTCCTTTTTCCATTTTTGGCTACACTAGAGTTTCCAGATGTGTCTCGCCTTATGAATGATCCAATTCTTCATTTGCTATACTGGCCTTTAGTGTCGTCCAAGATACCGAGCGATTGTCCAAATTTCGATGGGAAAGCAAAAGAAGATCCTCAAGCCCATGTCATGACATATCACCTCTAGTGCTCTTCGAACCCTTATGTTGACAATTCCATTCATCTCTATCTTTTCCAATGAATTCTCACAGACGCTGCAGCCAAGTATTACATCAAGCTTCCTCAAAGTACTTACCATGACTTTAACTCTTTATCCATGGCTTTCCTCACACATTTACAATTGTCGGTTCGCTATGAAACTGACACCTATTTCATCACATCGCTTAAGCTCGATGTTGCGACACACATCTCCGATCACATCCATGAATGGAGACATAGACGTTGCGTGATCAAATTCGAGATTGTTGATCTATTTCTCACTAATGGTTCACTAAATTGTTTGTGGCCCCAATTGCTCTTGATATAGCTATGGGTGGGTGTGTTACTGAAGAACAAGCCATTGCTCGTGCCTAGTACTTAGATCTATTTTACTCTCAGTTTGACACTTTTTACGAGTTATTACCCGATGCTCTATGGCCATTGTCTGATCCCACAACATTAAAGTCACAAGATGCACCTCCTGTTGATGGATTTATTGGTTCAGTATCCTAGGCCCCTGCTAAATCTTCTTCCAAAAAAAATTCATTCTTGGATGTTGTTACCAATAGTTCTTCCTAGAAGCCATGGCCCTGGTAAAACCTGGGAGGTCCATGCTGTCTAGTCTACCACAGTGGACAAATCCTCGAAAGTAAGAAGAAAGGAAAAGGCAAGGGTAAATTCGATGCCCCAAAATAGGGTCCTCCCAAATCGTCTGCTGGTGAATCTTCACAATAGAAACCTAAGTTTCCCTTCCTCATTTATGAGCAATATCACACACCAAGGATTGTCTCTGATGATCTGAAGTTAGTAATTTTCTCAAAGGGACCCCAGCCATCCTCAAAGATCCATTTTCGTCTCAGCAAACCCAAATGGTACACCAACATCAATCATTTTATTCCTCAGGATCTCAAGTTTTCATGACTAGTACGCTTATTAATGTGGCTACTATATCAAAAGATTACCAAACTCCTTCTCTAACACCTATGAAAGAGAAAGAATCTACCCCTTCTTCTTCTGCCCTAAGTTCTAGCCCTCTTCATATCGAGCACCCTAACCTTGATTCCATTATACGGCCACCCTCTCGAGGTGTTATGTGGAAATCCGCATACAATACCAATGCCTGAGCCACTCAACACTATAATATTGTTGAGGATTTGGCTTAGGCACCATTAGCTATGTTGACTCTCGAGGTGCTCCAAAGCTGCCCATCACAGTGGCAATCTTTGTTGTCAGCTATTGGGGGTATTGATCCCACCAATTAAAATTCGATATGTTTTCATCTATAGAACCATGTTCCATGTATCCCTCATCATATTTCCTTTCTCATTCGGGTGCTCATCAATGAGAAGACCATCCATAGGACTTTCATCGATGAAGGTGCTTCCACCTGCATCATGTCAATCACATGCTAGAAGGCTATTGGTTCTCCTGCTTTGAACCAATCCCCGAACACTTTGGAAGCTTTTGATGGGTGTGATTCACAACCCTTCAGTGTCTTACCTAACCTTTCCATTACTCTGGAGGGCAAGACAGTACAAGTCAAGGTAAAGATTGTTGACACCAATCTCAATTAAAATATTCTACTCGGCTGGAGTTGGACCTTTGCTACACATGTGGTAGCATCCTCCCTATTCAACATGATTCATTTTCCCCATCAAGGGAAGATTGTCACTTTCGACCAGCTATCCTTCTTTGCCTCTTCCTCCTTGGATGACAATGTCCCATACATCAAGCACACTGGTGCTCCCTATGAGAGTGTGGGGGAAGGTCTTTTCAAATATTCTGCCTTAATGGGAATTTTTTCGCTCCCACCTCCTCATGTTTCCTTTGTCAACATGGTCTCAGTCAAATTTGATCCTTGGGTCACACCTTCTCCAGATCTTATTGATACCTAGGGCGAGGTTATGCCACTTAGTCCTGCCGAAATCAATTACGTGGAAATTGTTTTGGCTTTGAGTTCCGCATCCCCTGATTCTTCTGTTTCAAAGATCTCTCTCGATACATATTCTTAATACCCGTGGCTTGGCAGTTTGGAATTGCTTGATCCCTTAGCCAAGACTTTCCTTGCTGACAAAGGTATCATGGAAGTAATGTCTCTTGAGGAACCACCTTGGACCAACACTCATCATTGTTCCTCATTCCTGCCTTGCCCAGTGGTCATGTCAACCAATTTCGAAGAGCTCTCTTCTATGTTTCCTTCCCTCTCACTTCCACCATCAATCATGACATATGAAGTATGGTCGAAAAGAAGTTTGGGAATATTACCCAAATGATGCTGATTGATATTTCTATCAAGCCTGGTATCATTGAACATGTCCATATCGGGGTATCTTGTTCTCCGGATGAGATCAAGACCTATACTCATTTGTTTCAAGAATTCCGTGATGTGTTTGTTTGGTCCTATGAAGAAATTCCTGCCATTGATCCTATCATTATTGTGCACAAAATACCAACTTATCCTCACACGAATCCCGTTCACCAATGGCTCCGCCCAGTGAACCCTAGGAAGGCTGCCGCTATCAAGGGTGAAGTTGAAAAAATTCTCAAAGTTGGGTTCAGCTATCCCATCCCTCTTACAAATTGGGTGTCAAATATTGTCTCGGTGACAAAAAAACAAGGCACAATCTGCGTTTGTGTTGACTGTCGTGATCTCAATCATGTCTGTCCTAAGGACAACTACCCTACTCCCTTCATTGACTAGATCATTGATGAATGTGTTGCGAGTGAAATTTTTTCCTTTATGGACAATTTTTCTGGTTACAACTAGATTAACATTGCACTAGGAAATCAAGAAAAGATAGATTTTATCTTTTCATGGGTACATTTACGTACAAAAATCTCCCTTTCAGCCTCAAAAATGTTGGGGCTACATTTCAGTAGGAAATGTCCTATGTGTTTCATGATATTTGCAACATTGTCCAACCTTACTTGGATGACCTTCTCACTCATTCTCGTAAGCACCAAGATCACCCTAACCATCTTCAGCAAATTTTTCTTCGTTGTAAACACTACAACATTCGGCTCAACTTGCATAAATGTGTTTTCTACATAGAATTTGGATGACTTCTCGGCTTTATCATTTCCAAGGATGGCATTTGCCTTGATCTGGTTAAAGTTAAGGCCATTGTAAATTTACCCCATCCATATTCATTGCACCAACTCCAGAGCCTGCAAGGAAAGGAAAATTTTCTTCATCATTTTATACCAAATTATCTTGGGCTAGCTGCAGGATTTACCTGGTTGCTCAAACAAGGAATGCCCTTTGTAAGGGATGAGATCACCCAAAAATATTTCAATGATCTCAAGGTTGTCCTCATAAATGCCCCTTTGTTGCATCCCCCAGATTATTATTGAGATTGCTTCCTTTACCTAACTGCAGCCCCTAGCACCATTGCTATGGTCTTGGTCCAAGACGACGATGAAGGGAATGAACATGTTATCTACTACCTTAGTCATAGTCTCCTTGACACTGAAACGTGTTATGCCCATGTCGATAAGTTGGCTTTGGCTACTATCTAGACTATTCAACACTTTCGACACTACATCCTCTTACAAATGACCACTATGATTTTTGAATGAAACCCCATGACCTACATCCTGACTCGTCAGTTGATGGGGGGGAATTATTCTAAATGGATTGTCATCCTGCAAGAATTTGATTTGGTATTTACTACTACAAAATCTAAGAAGTCACTAGTTTTCACCGAATTGATGTGTTCCCTTCCTACTAAGTCTCTCCCTACTGGTGTAGATGAATAGCTCCCATACGAGACTCTCTTCTTGATTAGCACCCTTGATCCATGGTACAATGATATCATCGTGTATCTCCAGAAATCCACATTTCGTTCCTTGTTGACTAAGGATGATCATCGAAGGATTTGACATCACTCCCAACCCTACCGTATTATTGGTGATACTTTATACCATGTTGGTGTTGACTTCGTTCTTCGCCGATGCCTTACGCTCGAGGAGGCTGAAAGAGTTCTCAATGAATACCACTCCAGGGCATGTGGTGGTCATATGTCTGGCTACGATACCACTCAAAAAATCCTTCGCGCTAGTTATTTCGGGCTATCCATTTTCAAGGACTGCATCCTTGCTCTTCGCAAGTGCCATGAATGCCAAATTTACCAACACAACATGCGCGCCCCACCCACTCACCTACACCCCATCTTTACTATTGGTCTTTTTTCCAAATGTGGCATCAATTATATGACATGTAACCCTCGTTCAGCCGAGGGCATGGCTACATTATCATTGTTGTGGACTATTTCATGAAATGGGCCGAAGAGATGCCTACATACTCTGCAAATGGTAAAACAGTGGCTCAATTCCTTTTCAATCATGTTATTTCTAGGTTCATCCTACTTCAATCGATTGTCACAGACCATGGCTCACATTTAAGAGATTACTAGATGGTTGAGCTAGAATCCGCGTTAGGTTTGCACCACGATGGCTCAACCCTATACTACCCTCAGGCCAATGGCCAAGTTGAAGCCATGAACAAGGTTTTGGTTCCAATGCTTCAGCGTACTATTGGGATGCACAAGTCAAATTGGCATCTCATGTTCTTTTAAGCTCTGTGGGCTTACCAAACTTCGACCAAAGATGCAATTGGTTTCCCACCATCCCAACTAGTTTATGGTCTGCAAGCAACATTGTCGATTGAATGTGAGATCCCTTCACTCGAGCTCGATGTTGAAATTCTCCCCAAAACATCACCTCAGGAAGAATGCCTCTTATATTTAGAATGATTGGATGAGACTCATCATCTTCCTGCTTTGGTTATCGAAGCACAAAAGAAACGGGTCAAATCCCATTTTGCTCAGTTGGTCTCCCCTCGCGCATTCCCTGGGGGTGATTTGGTCTTACTGTATGACCAAGCTAATGATACTCTAGGGGCAGGCAAGTTTGAACCCATGTGGCATGGGCCCTACATTGTGAAATGTGTTTTGCAAAAGGAGGCCTATGAGATTATTGATTATGAAGGCAATCCTTTGGACAAGCCCTGAAATGGGCTTTACCTCAAGAAGTACTATGCTTAGGTCATCTTGCATGGTTACTTGTGTACATTAGTGTGTCTTTCATTTTTGTGTAGTGTGGTTTGGTGTGTTAGTTTTCAAACAACTTTCCTGTTTACTAACTTTGCAGATGTCTGCGACTCCCCACATCAGTTTTGCTGATGGTGCTTGTCGTAGTACCCGGAACCTATCATCCATGGCATGGGTTATTTATAACCCTAATGATGAGTTGATTGACCATCAAGGTATCTATTTAGGCTGTACAAATAACAACATTGTTGAATACAGTGTGGTCATCGAACTATTGTCAGAAGCCATTGCTCTTGACATTTGAGAGTTGGTTGTCAACCTGGATTCACAGTTTGTCATTCTTCAACTCAATGGGCAATATTCCATCAGAAACCCTCAAATATTGATAATGTACCTCTGCATTTGTCTATTAGAAAGAAATTTTGATTACATTACATATCATCATATTCTTAGATGCTTGAATACATTGACAGATGAATTAGCAAATTATGTGTTGGATAGACATTTACGAAACGTGTGAAAAGATAAAACAAACCATTTGTACCATAGTAAGCAAGAAAATACAACACACACACACACTATATATATATATATATATATATATATATATATATATATATATATTATATATAATATATATATATATATATATATATATATATGGTGATAATGTTTCATACATCACAACCCCAAAAAATAATATGTGTGTCCAAAATAACATCGGTGGCTCGCAGGCATCATATATCTGTGGCACGCATGCCTCAAAAAATGTAAGTGCTAGACATAGGAACTAATCAGCATGGTGATTGTGGTATCATGACATGCCTCGTGCAACACAAGTTAGCAATCAGCGGATCTAATCTGATACTCCCACCGTCTGTCTCTATTACTGGCAAGGAATGTCTCCCACCCGAGCATACTCTAGGATACCATGAGTCAACCCCTCAAGGTTCCTCGCAATCTCCTCCTTGTTGTCACTCCCCTCCTCATAAGGAGAAACAGCGTTAATCAGGCGGGCGACGCGCTTGCCTATTGGGGACATCCCAGTAGGATGCTCTAGTCCAACGTCTGCATTAACAAAGCGAAATGTTATAAACACGTATATACCAAAAACAATTTAAAAATCACAAAATTAAAAAATTTATTTTTTACCTTCATCATCAAAATCCTCTCCATTTGGTAGCAGCATCTCCAGATCTCCATAGAAGTTAGTTCCACTGTACGTCCAATCCTCCATGACAATCTTCTGTCATCATAGCCATGAAAAGAATGCAGGTTTGTACGAAATGTGCTGGCTCCTAGTGATCCTGGGCATCAAATGACTCCAGCGAGCCATCCGCGGGTCGCATGGCATGGGAGGATCTACCTCAGTTAACTGGTATTAGAACAGTGGCACTTGTTCCAAGAAAAAGGTAACTAGTACAGATCCAAAGAAAAATTTCTTTAGATTCCCCACCTTAGCTTTGGTCAGCTGACATTTTATGTTGATCTTCATGGTCTCTGCCCAGTTGACGATCATCGGTGCCATGCATTCAATAGCATATAGGAACCTCAACTTGTTAGTCTCATGCACTGCTTAGGACCCTGCCACTCTGTTGATAGTCAATAGCAGCACGCTCAGTGTCAGATCCTGAATAGTGGAAATCTCAATCTTTCCACTCTTGGATTTGAAGGATTTAGGGCAATGTTCAGCAAGAAACATGGATATGCTTGCCCCAATCGGTCGTGGCCCATATAAGTTGACTGGTTCTGCTCTTCTGGACAATCCTGTGATGAAATATATATCTAAAGTTTCTAACTTTAGCTCCTGATCAACAATGACGAATATTTCCCGATTTATGTCCCAAAGACTAATAAGGTACTAAAGAAACTTAGGTTGGGCCTGCATCCTTGGCGTGAGAAATAATTTGAGGAGCCCACAGGTCCTCAAACCTTCCAAGAAATTTGAATCATCTAGTGCCTAGGTTTCCATGTCATCATGCTCCCATTCTTTCCAGTCTACCATTTTCAGCAATTCTTTCTTGCAAAAGCCATAGATTTGAGTCAACAACCATTATTGGCCCATAAACTTCAAGTTTCAATGGTGATTTTAATAGGAAATAGGGTTTTTTTCCTATTCACGATGTCGACATGCCTGTTTTAAAAACAGTTGTGTCAACGACGCGATAGGTCGTGTTAATTACCGTCACCCGGTGTGCCTATTTTAAAATAGTTGCATTGATGGCATGATAGGTCGTGTTAATCATCCTCAGCTGGCACGATTCTATGCCCAGAAGTCACGCCGACCTAGGGTGAAAAACTCTTGATAAATCCTCCCTCAAAAAACCTAAAAATGGTTAAAAACGAGGATACATGGTATGAAAATGAAGCTTAGGGCTTTGGCTCTTACCTATAACTAGTGGCTCGACAAATGACCTCCTGGATTTCCCGCAATCTACTTAGGAACAATTAGGGAAAAAGTTGAGTAAAATGCCTTTCACAACAAGGTAAAATGGTAAATGGTAAAAATTATTTACTTTTCCTCATTTTTATTTAGTTTTTCATGAAAATATTAGGTTTTTGTAAGTATTTTGACCTATTTTGCCTCAATAATTGGATAATGCACTTTACCCTTTTGTACAGTGACAGGTGATGGATGTTCAACAATGGTGCCGAGTCACATTTTAGCTCTTTTATTGAATCGTAAAACTCATATCAAAATATTGCTGAGTATTTTTCCCTTTCGACTCATAAAAGAGAATAAAATGGGGGGTCTGCTTTCAAGATCTTTTCCGACCCTTTAAAAGTGAAAAAATAGCTAAGACCTTGTCATTTCAAACTCGTTAACAGATGTGAAACATTGTGCACCTACTATAAGTTTACCCATTTTTTGGGCTGGGATTCACTATTTACGAAAAAGATACTCCTCGACTGAAATGGTCAAGCAGTTCTCTCAAGTATCGTTTTCTACCTTTTCAGGCTCGAGAGAAACAAATGTGAAAAAAGGGACCATGTCGAGTTTTATTTTCCATGTTTCTTTTCAAACTCTCTAAACATGAAAAAGATACCGAGTTACACCTTTGTCAGACTCGTTAAAATATTAAACGACATTGGATTTGTCGTCATGAAAAACATGAGCTTCTCCTTCCTAGGGCTTGTTAAAATTACTAGGTTGGATTCATCTTAATGATGAACTTACAGTTCAAGCACATCCTATCCCCTTCAAGCTTGTGATTAAAAAATAATTGGGGTTCCTGTTAAGGGAAGAAGACCCCTAGGGCTTTGGGTCAGAACCCTAATAGAGCAGGAGTAATCTACAGTAAGAAACACACATACAACTCTTGAAACATGCTTAAATAACCTAACTATGCAAGGATGAACACACCCATATGTCCTTTGTTTGGGTAGTTCCAGCTAGGGTTCAAACTCTCTGCAGCTCCTCATGATCTTCAAATCTACAAATCAACCAATTCGAATACACATAGCAGCATATAGGTGAAGCATTCTAGTGAAATAAACTTTATATCATATAAGTAGATGGTTAGTTATACATCAAAATAGTCATTCATACATAAACCATAACAATAACATCTGATGCATAAACAAAGTCGATATCAGGAACCCTAACAATAGACCAGATATAACCGCGAAACGACACTTATTTGGATTCAATCAGATCTTGTAAAATCGACACCTCTCAAAAAATAACCGAAGATGACTAAGATGATCGATTCTCTTTCAAGAACAAGTAGCTAAATCATCCAAGTATTCTTCGATGACATGCTTGATGTCATGGAAAGCGTAAGACATGGCCTGCTAAAACATAGATCCAGCATTTTTAAGACCAAAAGGCATATTTTTGTACACAAATGTACCCCAGGGACAAATGAAAGTTGTCTTATGCTAGTCTTCTGGACGAATAGATATTTGATTATAACTGGAGAATCCATCCATGAGGGAAAAAATCTCATTACCCACACATTCATCAACTATCTGATCGATAAATGGTGTGGGGTAATTATATTTCGGACAAGCTTTGTTCAAATCCCTAAAGTCAATGCACACTTGGATCATTCCTTGTTTTTTATCCACTGGGACTGGATTAGAAACCCAATCCATTAGCGAAATGGGGCATATGAAACTTGCCTTGTGCAGCTTTTCTAGTTCAACTTTAATAACTATTGATTTCCTAGGATTGACCCGTCGAAGCTTCTGACAAATCGACTTAGCGTTTTCATACGTCTTGATCTCAAGCTAAACGATGGATGTAACAATGCTAGGCATTTCTTCATAATACCAAGCGAATAAATCTCGAAACTCTTTAAAGAGGTTAGTGTAAATTTGAACCTCTTCAGGAAAACACTCAGCTCTGATGAAGACATTTTCTATCACATTAGGGTTCCTAGAGATGTTTATCAGTACAGTTTTTGAAATGGCCGACATATTACCTTCGACACAGATGTGTGCTGGAGCCTAAGGGTTTGAAACCGTACAAACATCACTAGTAAGCAGATTGGAGAACCTGGATTTGAATTCTTGCAATGGAGGAAGAAAATATGAACAATGATGTAAATCTTCCCATGGTCGATCTACACCCATCATTGCTTCTAAGACTGCTTCCTCAGATGGTAAAACCATATCTAAGCAATCCATAGCAGAAGTAGAGTCAAGGGTCCAAGCTGGGGCCACATCACCATCTAACTCTTCCTCTGAAAAAGGAGTAGGATGGTCATCTACAGAGTTAACAATAGACTGACATCTAAACTCTGCTGTAGACATAGGGAATGCCATTCCACCAACTTTTCCTTCATCTAATGTGGTTGTAAGCGAAGGCAAGGTCCAAGGGTATGAAAAATAATGAGTGAACTCTTCTCTTGAAGACTCTTTGGAGGATGAAATGGCATTGCTTCTAGCTATAGGAGTGGGAAGATCAAAGGTACCCATCAATGAAGAATACATCCCAACTCCTATATTCTCGATAGGTTGACGGGGGTTATCCACCAATGGAACATTAGAATTCGAAGTTGCACTAGGGTCAACTGGAGACTAATCCAATTGATCAACTTTAACAATTTTCCCCTCATCAGGAAAACAAAGGACGTGAAACAAAGTCAAAACTACGACATCCATTTCATAAATCCAATTTTGTCTTAAGAGGAGGTTGTAATCGACGTTGGCATCATCGTTTTCTACTTCGATATTAACGACCTTTCCTCCAACACATATAGGAGAGGCTGGGATAATCCTGTGTCACCTATGAGAATGTCCATCAAAAGGTGTTAAGAGAGTGGGTGAAGGAATAGCCAAAGGTGATCCAATGGCTTCCAACATGACATAAACATTATGCATGTGGAACCTCCCTCATCTATAACTGTTCGAAAAATATTAGTTTTCCAATAAGTAGACTTTATTTCAAAATCCATCTGATGAGGAAGACGCCTTTTGACATTGAGCATATCAAAAGTGAGCACTAAATAATTTTTTGGATCGACCACCCCTATCGCTGAAATCAAAGCACTTCATTGAGTTGGACATGACTAGAGTACCTCTAAAGCAGGCATAGCACATGGAATTTGAGCCAAATCTTCTACAATAGAGTAGTTCTGGGCTGCCCTAGCATTATGGTTGATAGAAATGTGTTTGGCAGAACCTTTCGGTATCCAAGGTATAGACTTGATAGAGGGTCACTCAATATGAAGTGGATCCATAGTTCTGGAAATAGATTTATCCTTGGATGTTTCAGCTTCAACATAATCATGTGATTGTGTAGCCACACTGACCTGAGAACTCATCATGAAAATGTTTAAGGAATTATTGCCCTCCTAGTTTCCCCTGCAAAGGTACCAGAGTTTGAGTTTGTGCCAGCAAGTCACTGTTGCCCTTGGGGGAAAGGGTTAGTTAAGACAACTTGGGAGCTAGAAAACCCTTGCTACACTAACAAGCACTGAGCATCTTGAATTTTCGGACAGAGATGAGTCAAATGATCTCCACTGCATAACTTGCATGGAAATTTAACTTTCTTATTAAACTCTTTTCCACCCTCACCAACACCACTGCCAAGCTTGTTCGCATTACCCTTCCAATCCTGATTCATCTTTTTACCTCGTCCCTTCTTCTTCCCATCGGGATTTCCTTTGGGGTTACAAGCGTGAACAACGTTTAAGGAAGAAGGTTGGGAAGGCGAAGGAGTAGACGGTGCAGCCTAATTGAAGAAGCAGTTTGTAGAGACAACTACTGCAATTGGTTTAAAAGGTTCACCGCATTTGCATCAATCGATCCAACAATACCATCAGCATGAGGGCTTGGCTTCAGTTTGGCTATATCAACCATGGATCTAGGAGCATCACTTAAGATTTTTGAAAGAGTCCCACATTGAGAATATATCAGTTCTAATTGTTTGGCATGAAAGATAGCCCACTCTTCTGAATATACATCGTTCATAGAAAAATACTTGGAGATCTTGAGTTGTAATGATTTTAGAAACCATTTGAGACAGATTTCAGGTGGAATTTAGGATTTAATTAGCCTCTTTCTCTGTCTCCCTTCTTGGATATGATCTGAAATGTGAGTAGCTGTGTCCTGATGAAAATTTGCCAGAAGTTCAATTCCGGCTTCGTAACGGATAGGCAACTGGAAATGGTTTAAGAAAATGTTAGCCAAATCAGCGAAAGATGTAAAGGTGCCCCCTGGCAACTCTATGTACCACTTAGCCACATTCCCAGTTAGGGTGTGCTAAAATAATCTCAACCTGATCGAATCATCGATCAGGGAATTAGATGAGCACCATAAATGGAACGTGGTTACATGGTCGTTCGGGTCTTCACCACTCTTCCCTTCGAATTTTGGAATATCTGATGGAAGTTTGGTTGGGACCGAAAGTCAAGCTGGATTGTATCTGATTGGATCATTCGTCAACTTAGTCAAGTTTGGCAGATTAAGTGTGGCCAGAAAAGGAAGTCGTGGAGGACCTTGAGGATTCTACCCAGATTGGGCGGGGTTCCCAAAATTCTTAAAAGAATGACCTAGATTTTGAAAGGCACCAGGTGGCCTGAAGTAACTAGTAGAACCTACTGAACCAAAATGTGACCCTTGTGGTCCAGTAAAACTCGGAGTTTAACCAACTCTAGCCGAAAAACCTCCATAACTGGCAAAGTTTCCCCCTAACGAATTATTGTAAGGAGATGATAGCCCCTGCTAAGGGTTCCAAGCATTAGCTAAGGGTGGAAAACTTCAAAATGAATTGACTGTGAAATACGGCACATTCCCTTGTTGCCCAAAAAAATGATTCCCAGTTCTTATCCCACTAACTGCAGGGTTCACCCAACTTTGAAAAGGATTACTACCTTAAATTGTGAAAGGAACAGGCATAGACCCTACTGTTGGATTGGAATGTGGTATATGACCACTTCCAAATGCGAAACCCTAAAAAAAAGTTGATCCACTCGTCATGGACGTGGAGGCGGTTAATGGTACATTTAATGGAATTGAAGGAATAGCTTGAGAGGGCATTCCAAAAGGGAAGAATCCAAATTTGGATGCATTGGCTTGAGAACTTCCACTCATTGACGGAATGGAAGTAGACCCAAATAAGGATGTGCTTACACTAGACCCAAATAAGGATGTAGAGGGGATGGAAATAGTTCCTCCCCCTTGCACAGACATGGGAGTCTGCATACTTGTCGCACTCGTGGTGGATGCAATGCTTCCACTAGTGGTCATCGAAGGGATAGATGTGTGTGGAATTGGGCTTGAAGGCCTGTGAGTCAGAGTTCCAACATATAACAATACGTCAAGATAATTAGAAGGGAGAGGAGAATTCAAAATCGCAATTTACTCTGAAAGCTCTTCTACCTCAATAATATCTTTCGACTGGAAGAGAACTCGAGAAAGAACTGGTGAGTTCCTCTCTAGCTCTGTAGTAGTACCAGGTCTACCTTGTGAACTAATGCCCCCAAGCAGAGGATCAATCTCTGATGTGCCTACTACCATTGGCTGAAAACCACTAGAAAAATCGCTCCTACGCCTTCTAAGAGAAGGCTCTGAACTCGTAGGTGAAAGCCCACAAAGTTTGTGGGACCGCCGAGGTGGTCAGTCAACCGTTTGAATTATTTTTATAAGATCTACTTAAAGACTCAAGAAAATTGAAAGCTAGGCTAACTAGGAGAACAGAACACGCACTAAAAATGTCCGTAAATAATTTAGAAATTAATCAACTTCCAAGTATTCCGCTCATGGTGATTAGGACCGGACACCAAAATACAAGAAAGTGAATAATAAGGGCCTTCCGAAAATAGACTAGGGTAATTACGCCCCAGGTCTACTAGAGAAGGTTTCAGAGGTAGTTACGCTGACCTCCAGACAACAGCCTTTGCCAGTGCAAGCCCCCAAGCTTTGCAAGGGTGCCCTCCAGAATTATTGTTGAACATGATGCAACGTCAACCTCAGGTGCCATGACATTCCCCTCCGTAGCCACCTATGTAGATCCCTAAGATTGGCAACTAAAGACACCAACTCATATCAGAATTCGAGTGGAACAGTCGTGAGGTAAGATTTGACAAGTAAGAGAGGGGGTATCTCTTGTCCATATCTTCACAAACCCTCGTTCTTAACTCCCAATCACGGAGCTTTCCTAGTCTCCCTAACGTTATTGGATTTCACTCTTTATTTAGACTTCTATGTTTTACAATTTAGAGTGGACTTAGAGAGTTTACTCTCCTCTCGCCTAATCCAAGGCCCTAAATAAACCTAAAACTTGTTGGTGTATACTGATTGACAATACAAAAAGTTCTAGTTTATTTTTATTAAGCACTTGATTTTAAGTGATTGTTCTTTTAAGTCAAAGGGATAATATGGAAATGAAACCGATGGTGTTTTTTATTACGCAAAAGAAATTAATGAAAAAATAACTTATATGCAATGCACTTGTTTGTTCTTCAATGAAAAGAAACTTCTACTTGGGTTCTAAGAAACTCCTATAAAGCAAAAACTTTTTTCCTTTTCTTTTCTTATAGCAAATTTCACACTCACAAAAACTAAAAGACTATCGATGCTTTAATAATGCAAAACTACCATAATGCAAGGTGTACATGATAATGCAAAATTCTAGATTACTCTAAAAAGAGATGAAAGCAATTGTTTAAAACTTTTTAATAAGCCAACTTAAATGTTTGAAGAGAATGCAAGTCTCAAATACAAATTTTCCTCCAAATAAGCAAGGAAAATCTCAAAAAATCACAATTCACTTTCACAAAACCAAAAAAACCAAAATCAAATTTGGCAAAAGAAAGCAAAAAAAAAAAATTTAAGAACTTTTCTTTTTCAAGAAGCAATGAAAACAACTTTTCAAAAGCACTCAAAATGACACCAAAGACTCAAAGACCGAAAGCAAAGCACAAGGAAACTTTGTAAGTTACCAATTCAACACGAATGAAAACTTGAACAAAAAAGGTGTTTCAACTTGCACTAAACGATCCAAAAGTAGGAAAAAGAGCTTTGAGAAACTGATCAAGAAGTCAAGAAATACACACTTTCAAACTCACCAACAAGAAACTTTCAAAAAGAAAGAAAAAGTGTATGGCCACAAAAATGACGGGAAGCAAAGCAAGAAGACCAATAATGAAGTTTGACACAAAGATTGCAAACAATATTCTGTTCTAGAAGATCAGAACAATCAAGAACCTCTACAAGAAGCCTTGTGTGTTCAAACACAAATCATAAAACTCACTCTAATGCAAACGGAGGCCAAAACTTTTCAAAGTAGGAGAGAATTCGTAATAGTAAGCTCACTAAATAATTAAATTCTGAAGACAAAAACTGAGCACTCAGAAACCACACAGACCAAGAAACAAATCTTTCTGGGCAGAAGTATTTGAAAAAAGCTTGCAAAAAATTGTATACGCGACTGTGTCCCTACACAAGTGTGTGTACATGCTCTTCTACCAAAAGAAACTTGCATATACACAGTTTCAGTTCATAGAAACATGCGTGTGTACGCTTCTGTAAATAGACAAAGGTGTGTATATTAAGTTTTAGAAGAAAAATAAAAAATGAGGCATGATGAAAAAGATCAGACTTGAAGTCTGAGTTCCTACAAGAGCATGCAATACAATCACATCAAGCAAACTAAGAATTGATTCTAGATAGACACTGAACAACCTAAACTAGGAATAACAAGATTGTTATCCCCAGTGGAGTCGCCAATTCTGTTAATGGAATAAGTCCCCTAGGGCCTTAGGTCAGAACCCTAACAGAGCAGGAGTAATCTACAGCAAGAAACACACATACAACTCAGGCAACATGCTTAGATAAACTAACTATGTGAGGATGAACAGCTTGGATGTCCTTCGTTTGGGTAGTTCCAGCTAGGGTTCAAACCCTCTACAACTCCTAATGATCTTCGAATCTGCAAATCAGCCAATTCAAATACATATAGCAGCATATAGGTGAAGCATTTTAGTGAAATCAACTTTATATCTTATAAGTAGATGGTTAGTTATACATCAAAATAGTCATTCATACATAAACCATAATAATAACATCTGATGCATAAACAAAGTCGATATCAGTAACAAGACAGTGTTTCTTTTGATTGTACAAAACTATAATAAACATGGAAAGAGTTCACCTAAGTCTTCCTCTTTTGGCTCCAAGCGGAACCGTCCTCCAAGTCCGTCTGGTCCCAGTCTTCAACAGCCTCCTTCCATAACCAATACCATGATATCTCAAGCAAGTGGGAGAATATCAACACTCAAGGAAACAAGGGTTTCCTAAACTTGGGGAAGTGCTTGATCAAGGGATAATGTCAGTATAGTAATTCTATCATTTTTCTCTTCCTTAAGGCCTTCCCATAGCAATATTTTTATACTTCACCCAATTAGTTTTTTAGTTGGGGAAACAGTTGGAATTGTTGGGCCACGGCCACTAGGAGGTATTCAAAAGGTAAAACCCGTGAACTCTGCCCATAGTTAAGGAATTTAACTTTTTTAAGTGTTTTAACACATATACATGGGTTGGGTATTGACTAACCTGCGTGTACATGCTTTTAACATAGGGCAAAGTAGTGTACAGCGAGTAAAACACTGTTTGTAAAATATTTGGACCAAGTCTGGAAGGAGGGGTTTCCCTAGGCCATAAACCAAGCCTCGCAAATACAAAGGGTGATATTTGGAGCTATAATAGTACCTGCCAGAAATGGTGGGGGAAAATTGGGAAATCTAATTAATTGTGTCAACAACTCGCTCTTGGACATGACACTCTCTGCTTTGTGTCAGGTTGGGATATCCTCCTTTTTATCATTGACATTCCTGGGTTGGGCCATTCATTTTTTCCTTCCATGATCTCTACCACGTCCTCATGACCATTGATCCTATGGATTTAAAAGTTTCCAAACTTCCAGTTGTGTCGCCAATATGTTCAAGAGTTGCCCTTCTGCTATTACACATACATTTCATTCTCTGTATCATCCAAAATAATTTGCATCCTTTTGTCTCGTGTCAATGTTGTGGGATTCATTATGGCCCTCCTTCGTCATGGTCGCTTCCTATCGACTTCAACTTATTATCCAGGAAGTTGACTGAGAGACTCCCTTCCAATACCTTATAGCTTGCATGCCCTAATGGCAGGTTCTTCGCACATGACGATAAGTTCACATCATTGGCTTTCGATTGGGTGATTTCACAAGTGTTGGACTTTAGTTCCTCTATTCACATTCTGTGGATTGTGTTGATAGTACCTTAAGGACCATTGTCATTATTAGTGGTTTCTCTCACACTTGTTAATGGTTTACATCATTGACTGGTAATCAAGCGACTTTCTAGCATGTTCGATGTCAACACATCTACTCACATGTTAGGATTTGTACTTTGATTCAGTCATTTTGGAGTGCAAGACCTTGGGCTCAGATCACAAAATTCCAGGTTGTGAAGTGATGTGACATGGTTATGTTGATATACATGTATCCTTCAGATGGATGGATGCGACCATACCATGAGTTATCATATGTGATCCTTCTCATTATTGGATGGTTATGACCATACCTTGGTTTCGTTATGATCCTGTTTGATGGATGGTTGCGCCCATTCCTGGATCCATTCACATGATCATTCTCTAGATGGTTGAATCCATACCATGATACATGTACCATTTGATAGAGTTCTCAGTTATGTATATGTATATGTACTTGCTTGCAGGTTTTCCAATGTAACTATGATTCTCCACACTAACTCATAAAGCATTTCATCCCTCACTCTAACTCGGCCTTCACGCTTTAGGGGGCATCTGTTACACATCATTTTGTCGATGTCCCTGTACTCCCCATTCCTTGATCCTAGAGGACCTCTACAGTGAACCCTACATGCTTACCCTTCATGAAGAAACTCCCATTGTGTCCATCTTCATGAGAAAAACAATTCCCTTTGCACCATTTTCCCAAAATATTTTGTTTTTCCCAGTTTACAACACTAGCGCTAATGGCCCTTGTCCTCATCATGCCAATATATAGGGATTAATACTTTCCCTAGCATTGACCGAAGTGACTGATCTTTGTTTTAGTCGCACCGGTCCTCTTATGGAAAGTTTTTTAAATAAAGCGCTGCAACTTCCAGCTCTATTCATAATGAAAGTCTGGTAAATGGTTTGGTCAGATGGAGTCGATGATGTTAGTTTGGGCTCCTTTCCACTATAATAATGGAACTACCTCAAGGGATAATACCTTCTCCCATGAGAAGAGGATCCATCTCCCATCCATTCATGCTATATAAACCTCCCTTTTTCCCAAGCACAAGCTAGGGTTAATGTTGGTGTGCTAGTGTTAATTAAGTTTAGAGTAAAGAACAATTTATTCATAGTTGTAGCTCTCTAGTTGTCTGAAGGAGAAGTGTGGATTTGGTTTAGTGTGAAACCTAAAGGGAAGAGCCTTAAAACTATTATTGTTTATGCCATCATGGAATGCTAGTAGAAGTGTGTGGGAACATGGTTTTGTCAAAGGAGAACAGAAACATTAAGACAATGTTTGTAATCTCTTCTTAATTCAACATATATGAAATTATCGATTGATTTCCTACATGATGTGTCATCTTACATGTTCAAGGCTTAATGTTTCTTAACTTGTTAAGTAGGTTGATTTACAATTTGTCTATTATCACAGTTGTTGTTTGCTATTGTTTACTTGTTTCAAGTGTTTGAAGAAGGAAGTGACACATGTCTGGAGTGAGAAAGAAAGGATATCATCAAGCGGGATAAGCGTACTAAGAGGTAGGCCCTCTTAATTGGTTCTAACCTAAGGAAATCTTCCATAAAATGTATCAGTTATGGCTAAAACCATTATCAGGCTAGAGGAATTGTTTGTGTCTGCACTCATAATTTTACTTCACCACAGGACCCAAACCTGCAGAAGCTGAACACAAATTTCCTAGAAACACAACATAATTTTTATGAGGTCCATGAAACTACATGCACTTTGGCACCAGTGCAATGCCTCACGAAGTTACAAGAGGGAAAGAAGCTGCAAGCACAGGTGGAAGAATTGCAGAGGAAAGAGGCCCTGTTAAAGACTAGATTACAGTCGTGGCTAGAGGAGGATTGTCAGCTTACATTGTCACTTGAGGAAAAGCTAAATATTATACAACAAACGTAGAGGAAAATGCACCTAGCAGTGGAGCGCCCGACAATAGAGAAATTGGTCGAAGAGGTAGAGAAGGAAATGGTGTAGAGAACTACTGAAATTGCAGTAATGTAGGTTGAGTTGGTTGGTCTTTGCAGAAATATCAAGGTGCTAGCTGAGCAACTCAAGGGCGATTCACAATCTGTGTGTTAGGGGCCTGCTAAGATAGGGTCCCTAGGGTTATTTTTGGGGTTAGATAACCCAAATTTTGTCTAAGTTTTTTAAAATATGTAAAGTCTCCATGAAATGTGGATGTGGAGCACGCAGGTAGATAGGAGTCAAAGGGATCTTAGCCCCTTGTTTTGGGTAGGTTTTGAGATTCTCCCATGGTTCTTGGACCATGGTAATGTATGAAAAAAAGATATAAATAGTTCAGCCATAGCAAGTCTTAGAGAGAACTTAGAATGAAGAATAGTGAATTGTGAATGGTTTTTGTTGTTTTTTGCAAGTGCTAAGGCAGGAAGGCTCTACTCCCTGTACTTAGGTGAGAAGGGGAAGCCTCCTATAGTTGAGTGTGCAGGAGGCCTTGGTAAGTCCACATCTAACTGTGCAGACCCCTGTAGTTGAGTGTGTAGGGTATAAGAGTCTATAATCAGAATATTGAAGATCGATAAAGGCTGATTTTTATGAATTACTATGCACTTTGACTATTCATGTTGATTTTGTTTATACTATGATTTTGTGCATTAATATATTTTCTATTGAAAAATGAATGAATGTTGGAAAAAACCACTGCATCTATCTTAAATATGCATGATATGAGTAGTTATCTACTTTCACGAAGTTAAAGTTATCTTTTTATGGTTTCTGATGAATTGGATAGATCTGTGCGAACTTGGATCTAGGGTTGTTTATTGATGCACGAAAATAGATAAATCATTTATTTAAGGTCTGAAAAGACTGATCATAGACATTCGCAAAGGTCTGGAAGCCATTTTAGCTTAGTTATGGTAACGAGCCCTAGAAGGATAACAATCTGATCAAAGGAAGATTTGAACTACCAGAGCTTAAGAACCACTTATCACATGTCCCTGGATGCATAAAACTAGTTCTAGCATCCCCCAATACTGCTTTGGGTGACATTGTAGCCTATGCTACGCATGTTATTGCCGAAAGGGCCAGCAGTTAGGGTTTTTTTGGTTGGCGCGACAACTTTGAACTTGGGTCAGGCCCCCTTAAGCCAACAAATGTTCTCAATGTTATTTAACTATAGATTTATTGTTTCCCTATATAATCATCACTTATTACTATTTCATGTGTGAAGTCTATTATATAGGACACCCTTAATAAATAAAAACTTAATATACTAAAGGTGATGTTTATTAGAAATAGTGTAAATAAATCTCGAAATCCAAAAACCATCTTATCCATTTACTTTGCACTTTGCTCCTACTTTTATACCATCAATAAATGTACCCTAAGTGGTAGAAGTTTGCGAAGTGAAATAAACATGAAACATTTGTGATCATGAAAGTTGGCATACAAGTTGTTAATAATAACTCTAAGTTGAAAAGAACGCAATGACAATAGTGAAGAAATATTGTGCAAAGACGTGGTCAAAAACCTTTATTACAGAGCAACTCAATCGGTGGGTTAGTCCCCACCAGTATGTCAATGTTATCTCACCTTGTTTGATCTTAGGTTCCAAAGAAGTTGCACTAAAACTACTTTACGAATAGCCCGATACATTGTTTTGAAAACTAGGGTAGAAAGTTGGGTATCACAATGCATCCAAGCGGGTTGATTTGATTTTGTCTTGTTTCACTATATGTTCTATACATTGGATAATAAATTTATAAACACATGGGATTTAGTTTAAAAAAATGAAGAGTTGGGGGGGAGCTTTGCAAAACTGAAACAACTGTCGTATTTTGTAACAGAAGTGCCAACATCGCATACACTAGAAAATTTGGAAGTGCCAATGCAAAGAAAAATGAACATGACAATTTCCTTGAAATAGAAAACCTCTCACGTTCATACAACATTCACCAATAATTGCATATTTATTTTCTCTCTTCTCTATCAACCATATTCCATTCCTGTTTAGAAATGCTTGATGTACTACGATCCTACTAATGCTACTTACCCCTAAATAAAATTTAGTTGAAAATTTAATCACATTAAAAAGAGTTCATGTGTGTGTAGAAGAAGTGTTGTGCTAGATGGAAGTCTGCAAAGGAAGTGCGTAGAGCGGGGAATGTGTGCAAAGGTAGGAAGATGTAGAAGAGACATCCACACTTCCACACCTTCCATACCTCCTAGACAACACTTCTTTGCAAATGATCAACTTGTAATATACACCACTACTAATGACATCCAAATGAAAATTTTCTTCCAAACATATATTAAATCCATTGTATGGAATTCCCAAGTATTTTGGACTTCTTATTGGTTGGAAAATAAGAAAAATAAATTAGATGAATTTGGATGATAAATGATCTTTTCAATTTGTGATATTGATATGGAGTAAATTAAATGTGGGTGTAGCCTCAATCTTCAAGATGTTAGTTGAATAGCTACCATCATTAATGACAAATTTGGGCTCTTAGTTATGTTTTTGTTTTTGGTTATTTCCCATAGTAGTTGTTAGTTGTTACACACATATTTTTTCTTTTGTATTACCTTTTTCCAACACAAAATGGAAAGATGGACATGTCACTCATTCAACGGGACATTTTTTATTAGCAATGAGTGCAGAGTTGGATCTCTAACTAAGTTTCTTAGTTTTATTATGAATAATATGACTTGTCATTTCTAGAATATAATATTTTGAAGGTGTGAGAAAAAATTTCTAGTATTTTCTTAATAAAAATGATTGCATGTAATCTTTAACTCAAAGCATTCTCACTTGTTTGAATATATCTTTCAGTGCAAATTAATATATATTTTTTCAAAAAAATTATTGGAATTAACTGTCATACCCAACAAAGTAGATTTATTGGGCCAAGAGATACCATTAATGACAAATTTCAAGTATTTAACGTGAGATGCATGTTTATCCATATTTGTCTCATCTAGAGCATAACATTCCCATCTCAATTTTGCACAACATTTATGTTAAGGGCCACCAAAACAACTTTGAGCTGGGGCTAGAGGAATACTTAAGCAAAAATTTGGAAACATGAAATGGTAAAACAACTTAAATTTCATAAAGGAAAAAGGAAAAAAGTAGTTATAAACGAAATCCGTAAGATGTAGTTTCCAATATTCCATTATGCCCAAGATGAATGTAAATGATAAATGTGCATGTCAATGATAGATAATAAATTTGTAGACAATAAACTAAGTGAGGCAATAAATGATTGTTTATCTCCGTAAAAGGCATGTGTGAAAGGGAAGTCATATGCAAATGGAAACCAAAACCAAAGAAAACTTATATTTAGATACAAAATGTTTAATATTTTTGGTATTGATAACAATGTTTAGTGCTTGAATCACTCATCAAAATCCTCATACTAATCGAAAAAGTAAATGCACTATTATAAACGAAATCCATAAGATGTAGTTTCCAATATTCCATTATGCCCAAGATCAATGTAAATGATAAACTTGCATGTCAATGATAAATAATAAATTTGTTGACAATAAACTAAGTAGAGGCAATAAATGATTGTTTATCTCTGTAGAAAAGGCATGTGTGAAAGGGAAGGCATATGCAAATGGAAGCCAAAATCAAAGAAAAATTATATTTAGATACTAAATGTTTAATGTTTTTGGTATTGATAACAATTTTTAGTGCTTGAATCACTCATCGAAATCCTCATACTAATAAAAAAGTAAATGCACTGTTATAAATGAAATCCGTAACATGTAGTTTCAAATATTCCATTATGCCCAAGATCAATGTAAATGATAAACTTGCATGTCAATGATAAATAATAAATTTGTAGACAATAAACTAAGTAGAGGCAATAAATGATTGTTTATCTCCGTAGAAAAGGCATGTGTGAAAGGGAAGGCATATGCAAATGGAAGCCAAAATCAAATAAAACTTATATTTAGATACTAAATGTGTAATTTTTTTGGTATTGATAACAATGTCTAATGCTTGAATCACTGATCGAAATCCTCATACTAATCGAAAAAGTAAATGCATTGTTATGAATGAAATCTGTAATATGTAGTTTCTAATATTCCATTATGCCCAAGATCAATGTAAATGATACACTTGCATGTAAATTATAAATAATAAATTTGTAGATAATAAACTAAGTAGATGCAATAAATGCTTGTTTATCTCTGTAGAAAAGGCATGTGTGAAAGGGAAGGCATATGCAAATGGAAGTCATAATCAAGGAAATTTATATTTAGATACTAAATGTTGTTTAATGTTTTTGGTATTGGTAACAATGTTTATTGCTTGAACCACACATCTAAATATGCATACTAATCGAAAAACTAAATGTGCTCATCCTAACGAAAACTGTGATTGGGCTCTCATGAACCGTAATGTGAAGAAGGTACCTACAAGGAAAAACAAGAAACCATATCTAGGAATTGCTTTAAGTTGTAATAACACAATTGATAAACTTGAATCATCAAGTGTTGCAACTAAAACAAAATGCTTCGAGATTTAAGAATACTCACAACATATGAAAACATGAACCGTGATTATTGCTAGTGTTGATTGTCTTGCCGATTCTTTATTTCTTGAAAGGTAAATCATTGTCTTTCAATTAAGTCTAAAGGGTTGATATGAACTCCATGATTTTTTATATGCAAGTAAGTAGTCTATGAAGACAATTGAATATGTTGAAATTGAATTTGAAAAATTCTTCATTTGATGGCAGGAATTTTACATGCATTTCTTGGATGCAAAGAATCATAGAACTCATTAGATCTTCATCACATACAATGTCATAGACATGAGCATATATACTTCATCTATTGAAATTTGAAATCATCAAATCAATTGCATTTTTTATTGGATTGTGTATATATTCTAGTTTTCACAATGCGTAAATTCTTAAGCATTTTGTTTCTTCTAATATCTTCTTATCCACACAAAAGTTCTTTTTGTTAGTTTCTCAAGAACATACAATGATTATGTTGTTCTAACACGTGACAAATTTGTGTATACTAGTTCATATGTAAATATACCACTTAGATCAAATGCAAACCCATCTTACGTTAAGCCTTGTGATTGATGTATTGTTCTAGCACAAGCTAACTATATCGAAAATTGTCTTTGCACTATATTTTTAGAGCTCTTGCTATGAGATGTAAATAGTTTTGAAATACGTAATATTGGAGTCCAATTTGGTGAGATTCATTCATCATATAGTTCATGATACTTGTACCTTTTCAATTTACCAATATCTATATTTACAAAATCTATCCAGATTACGCCAACATTTTAACTATCTTTTGTATATATTTTGAATATTTCATTTCTTCCATTCAAAGACCATCCTCTATATTATAGTTTCCTACATATATATCAACTAGAACATTACATTTGATAAGGGTTTTTGGTGGAAACTTCATTCTTTTCTCATATGTTACATGACCTATTTCCCTACTCTCATCTTCATTAACCGGATCAAGAACTATTAGCTCTTCCATTACATGTAACAACACTTTCCCATTGTGCTTATGTACATCCTTGTTCCTATAAAATATGCATGAAAATAAAGGATCTAATAGAGCAGGTTTATAACAAATATTGTTTATATATTCTATGTATTCATCAAATTGTTGATTCACTCACATTTTGTAAGGATTTCAATGAATTTTTTGTCTTTTGGACCCATTGTTATAAGTAATTCATAGATTCTTACTTTTTCCTTTCAAAAATCATATATTGTTTTCTCCTTTTCCAAGATTAGATGCTTAAAAATCACATAATATTTGATAGGTTGCACTCGAAATAAGTCACCTAAAATATTATATGAACATTTTCAAAATAAGCTAATGGACTATGTTTTATTTCTCGTAAACTTTTATCAACTTGGTATAATAATGTGGCACCAATCAAGGATGATTCATCAATAAGCACCACATGACGTTGTTCACAATGTTTTGTTAATGCATCTAAATTTTCAGTTTTAAGCGAAAGATATTTTGATTTGTTAAATAGCAGATGGAATGTTGAATGTAACATTGTACCACCTGCATTGAAAGTTTCCTTCCCTGTATATGTTATCACGATTCCTTTTAGCTAAGTTGGGTCATATTCCAATATGTTGTTGTACATACAAATTAGAGATTGGAATATTTATATTGAAATAAATGTTTTTCTAGTACCTCCACCACCTGCACCATTCGCTCAAGTTGTTGTTTAACCATGTTAAGAGCTAGATCGAGGGTTTGTTAAACCAAGGGGTAACAAAGCTTCATGCATTCACACCTTCTTGCACCATTCAATCGATCCCTTGTTTAACCATGTCAAGAGCTTAATCAAGGGTTTGTTAAGCCTCAATCGAGCTATTTCAAATATTATCTTAAGCGCTTGATTGAGCTTTTTAAGTGCTCGATTGAGCTATTGAGGGCCTAAAAAATAGAGTTTTAGCTCCCCTTCTACAAATTTCTCTACAACACCATTTTGTAGCCTAGCAAACTTAAGAAAATATTTGTCCTTAGGTGGTGGAGTAGATCATGTTGGATTCGTGAAGGAATCCTCTATCTAATGGCATATGAGTTTGACATTTTCAAATTCATATGATATTTTTCATCTAATTTATTTTAAATGTTATGCTTGAATTTTTTTGGACAATTTCAAAAGGGTTGAATGAAAAATCAATAACATAAAATATACAAAACTAAAAAATTTCAAAAAATGCCACCATTTCCAATTCTCTTCAAAAGGGTACTCTTGGTTTTTTAATCTACTTAAATAGTATAAAAATCATACTTGAATGTATGGGTCTGAAAAATGCAATTCAAATATTAATTCGCCAACTTTGAAAAACAATAATAATAATAATAATAATAAAATTGCATAAAAAATAAAGTTTCAATATGCATAACTTAGTTATGTCTGTGCATATCATTCACATGAATATATTAGATAAAGTTGTTACACGTGAACACACACATACCTATTAAGATGTGTGAAAATTTGCAAGGACAAGCATTTTATTTAATGGAAAATTTATAGATAATATGAAACTAATTTTTTTTGCAGAAAATAGCATTGTGACAAAAACAACAATGCTTATATGAATTTTGAGGGCTTCAATTCAATAAAAGAATAAAATTTTCAAATTCATCGCTACATTTCGACCAAAAGTGTAACCCATCTTCATGCATTTACCCAAGATCCTTTGGGGGGAGGTCGGGGCATGGGGTTTGCAAAATTTCTTTAGAACAACCCCCCCCCGCCAACAAGGGTTTAGGGATAGCATCTATCAAGAGAATGTTTTGGAAAATTTTCCTTGTAGAAAATTGTAATTTTGTTGTAAATCTAGGCCATTGATCATTAGGTCATAGATATGATGATAATTTTTATGTTAAGGTTTTTTCCTTAGGAGGCAACCCTCCTTTTATGAGTGAATTTTATTGCAAGTGTTTGCATTATTGAGAGAGCATTGTAATTGAGAGGGAGGGAACTATGAGAGAGAGATAGAAGAGGAGGTTGTTGTGGATGTTCTACAAGTTGTATCCCTTCATTTTGTTGCATGAAATAAAAGGAAGGACTATCTATTTCTTCAAGGATGTAGCCCAAATAATGCGAGACATCTATATTGGTGTCCCCTTTGTATTGTTTCATTCTATGTTTTATTTCTGCATTCAGTTTGATTTTATTGCTCTAAGATTTTATTTCTAACAACAAGGAAGCCTAGTCTTAGGAGCATCATATCTTGTCTTGTAATGTATCCATTATAAAAGGATGTTCCACCCTTAAAGTGGATTGTATTCTTTGCCTACTTAGCATTTTGAAGGTGCAAGATTCATAATAAAGTAACAATTTATTTGCTTGCCCATGGCTACTCATAGGTTGTTCCAACTTCCCTAAACAATCTACATGGATTGTACATGCAATATTGGCATGGCATAAGGATACCATATATTCCTTGAGGTTGTACAATTCCATTGCTAGACATGTGAGTTTTTGGAAATTTTGCTTAAATTTTTGGTATAAAACTAAGTGGTACTTTGTGCCATTAAATTATAACTTGAATTATTTAATTTTTCTCTTTCTTTTTGGCATATTATGACTTTTTTAGAAGAAAAAAAGGAACTCACTTTCCATTTAAAAAAATATTTTTCAATTTATATACAATGTTCTCATATATATCCATCCCATCGAAATTTAGGCATACTCTTGCAAATGAAATAGGGGAATATTGAAGAAATTTGTGCCATCCATCTATATTATTTCTTATACTTTTAATCCATCTAGAATTCAAACCATGACATCTCCCAAAACATATCAAAAAACAAAAAAATCTATTAACTAATCTACGTAATAGGGCTACACCATTGTAGTACAAACTAAACAAAGAGTTTTAGAGAGACTACTAACATATTTCTATATCTCCAACCCTTTGGCAAATTTCACTGGAGAAGATGGAACAATAGATATTGCTTGGAAACTAGTTGCACCCTTCTTTTGACAATTTATCACCTTCAGTGTTATGTTCACAAAAATTGTGGGAGACCGAAATCCTTTGGAAAGAAATGATCAGAGACTTGATCCTGTTCATCCAATGTGAAAGGGTTGGGGCTTGTAAATTGGATCACTGAATTTCCCACTCTACATTCACCTTAGAGTCACCAAAATCATCTATCTTAGTTTTCTTCATCCACTTGGCACAATAAAGGATACCCCATAACGCTAATAACTCCTCTCTCGTATTAGAACCACTACCAATGCACCATTTAAACTTATAGAAATCACCAATCTTTTTTATGCTAATCATCCGACTTCCACATCTCCCTGATGATGATACCCCATCAAAAAACCCTACCAGGAACCTGTTCTAGATTTCCTTCAAAATGATGAATCTTTTTGAATTTTTCTTGATAACAAGGCCCTTCTCCAAAAAGTAAGATTACTTAATACTATGTGGGAATCCTTAGATCCAAATCATTGAATTTTTTGAATTGTTAATTCTTATCCTGTGTCATTAAAATGCATGCCTTACATGTAGATTTAATAAATTGTGTGAGGTGAATTAAGAAATCACCATCTCTTATGTGGTTCAAGTAATGATGAATAAGTTGAATTATATTTTACCATAAGCCTAGTAAATTGGTGAAGGCATGGTGATTTGCATTATAATTGTCGATGAAGCTTCATTCATGATATTATAGTCCTTTGGGAACAATGCATACATATTCATGAGCAATGTCTTGGAATGAAAGTTGTATTCAAATCTTGAGTTCATACTTATTATGATTGTAGTTGAAAGTAAATTATATTGAGTTCATGTTGTTATCTAAATATTACGATGAAAGCTAGTAGATTATAATAAATGTTTCTAGCCTAAATTTGGATTGAGCCATGTTTGTTTCAATGTTAGGAACATAGACATTGAGCAGAGCTTGAATGTTTTATTTTACATAGGCATAACTATCTATTTGAGTAACATATATTGGGTTTGTTGTTGGACTATAATTTCTTATATTATAGCACCTCTCCAATTCTTGATACTAGAGCCTTGTATCTTTTGTTGTTAGGGTGTTTGTGTCACATGCATGCTTGATTTAATATTATTTTGAAGAGAAATATCATATACCTAGACAACTATATGAGAATAACACTATTTAGCTACAACCATGTTTTCACAATAAGAGTTCGGCATTCTATCACTGTATTTAACCTTTCACTTCATACTCTATTAAGTTGAATGTGTCTTAATTTAAAAGAGAAAGGTGAATGAAAGAATTGGAAATGGGATTAAATCTATGAATTAATTTTTCCGAAATAGAATAGGTTTATTTGGGTCATTCAATTGGCTATTCAAAATATATAATTGCAAAGATGAAGGAAGCCTTAAAGAAAAGAAGCACATCCAATCCATGTGTGCCTACCTATTGACAAAAATAGATAAACCGGCTAAGAATTATGATTATTGTTGACTTTGTTTGATTTGAAATGGGGGATTGATAACTTTTTATGATTACAAGAACCTCCCACTCAGTTAACCAAATAAATGATCTAGCTTATATATGATATTTGCAGAATTAAATACTTGAAATAGGTGTATGTCTTTTAATTTTTAAACTATTTTAGTGCTTTAAGTCCATTTTTTCTTGCTGACATTAAACACATATAACAATCATATAATGCAGCAAATAAACATCTACACATAACAACAAATTGAATCTAGGAGTTCACCTCAATATTGTGGGCTACGTCTCCTTGAGCTTTTGTCATCTTGACTTGGCTCTTAGGGATTATGGAAAAGTTTCTTTTACAAGTTCCAAACTTAACTCCAAAGGTTACTGAACTAAACCAATGGGATTAGAATACCATCTATATACCTGTCATGGTTGTCATCACTCTGCAAATAGAACTAAGCTCCCTTAGACTTGATTCCTTCAATCAGTGCTCTGAGCTACCTTAAGCTTCTTTATGGCACTAACTCCTTTAGAATTATTTAACTGTCACTGTAACATCATCTACTATCTCTAGCACATGTCAGACACCGAAAATAGACTACCCATTTGCTCGAAATTAGCACTGCATCCCCAAACTAGGCCTTCCTCCACGGTTGTCACTGGGTTGCCTGAAACATTCCTGTAGCATCTCGGCCTTTAGAAGTCTTCAAATGGCTCTACAAATCCCTGAAATGGATTTTGAATACTAATTATAGTCAGAAATGACTATTGGTTTGCTGTGAATGAGTACTGGTAGCTCCTACAACTGCCTCCAACTCCTAGAAGGTCTGAGCTCCAAAATCTCCCTGGATGAAAATCTCTATGAAGATGACTTCTTAGGCTTATTTGGACTATTGCCTTTGCTTCATAAGGCTCCAATTAGCCTAGCTAGCCTCTTGTTTCACTCTCTCTGGTCGAAAAATGCTCCTGTAGTGCATTTAGTCTATATCTCCTAGGGATACTCCACCAAATTTGGTGAACTACACCTAACTCCAATTAAACTTGGCATATCTGCCTTTTTTCCCGCTCTGCCAAGCTTACTATCGAAGGTAGCCATTACTACAACTATTGGGTGTTCATATGAGGGGTATAACCTTGGCGGTTAGGGATAACGCCACGTAGATATGGCGGCCAGGTTAACACACAATCGCGTGGGAAGGCGCTGCAATCAATGGTTAGGTCACGACATGTGAACAGTTTTTGGGGGACTACTGGCGGGTAAGATCATTGGCGGTAATAACCCCCAATCCTCCAACCATTATAACACAAATGTGAAATGTACCCATTACATGTTAAGAAACACCGCGGGCATAGTTGGTAGACCATTGTCCTGTCTTGCTAGAGGTCATGGGTTCGATTCCATTCGACCTATACAAAATTTTACATAACCATTCCAGGGCCACGTGGCGGCCTCCAGGCTTTCCAGATGTCAGAACCTAGTTGGTCCCCAAAAGGGAATATTCTAAGGAATATTCCTTAGAATATATTTTTTTTAATATTTCCAAAAACCAAATTAATTTTGGTCAAATGTCCAAAAATTGCAGTTTATAGGACTTTTCAAATTGCGATAACTCCTTCATATGGTGTCATTTTTTCGAACCGTTCACGGCTCTGGAATCAGGAAGATGAGATCTTTTCAATTGCTCAGGTTCAATACTCTTTTGAAAACTTTGAAATTTTGAGCTATCACTTAGGTCATGGATCAATATATGATCACTCCTCCCCATTAGGAATCTTTTGGACCCTAAAAGACTGATATATTGATCTGTACAGTAGATTAGAGTACAACACCCTCTTCTTTCAGCCTCCATATAGTTTCCTTGCATGGTTAGTGCCTTTGAACCAAAACTCGAAGACAGTCGATAGTTCCCTTCCTAGATGCACTTGTCCTCCTGTTAAGAATTGTTTTCCTTGAACTCACTCAGAATTTATGTTGAGAATTTTACAGAAGGTAGTTGAACATCGCTTCCTTGGTCATCGACCCAAGGTGGTTCAAACAAATGTGAGATTACATTATAAATATATGCATACTTAACTGAAATTTGCATCTGTACCAAATTAAGTATATTTTACTGTGCCAAGAAGTCCAGCCACTTCTTACCAAGCCACTTCTATGGCAACTTTTGCTGCTGCAAATATTTTTCTAACATCTTGTACAAAACAACATAATGCAAGAAACAACTTGACGACATAAATTCACATCATGTGAATCATCATCATGTCTTTTACATCTTGGTGTATGAATGTTTGACTAAATCACAAGCCGACAAAAACATACCTTTTTCAAACAACTGACTCCCCAAGTCAAGCATTTACATAAAGAACTTGATGATTCTTTTTCAAAGTAGCAATAATTCCACCCCTTGTGAAACACTTCATCGTTATCTCCCTTTTTCAATCTTGGAGACAAAATCAACTTTTCCAAGTCAATATGACATTACATTCATGTTTAAACAAAGCAATCGACCATCAAGTCAATTACACATACATGTTCAAATACAATGAAATCATCAATATTCCTTTGTTCATACATACCATTTTCATGCATGTATTCCATTCTTCAAATTTCTCTCAAGCGCAATCATTATTACAAGATCATCAATCATATGTAAATGTTCTTACAAAGCTGAAATGATCATAATTGTTCTTCAATAAAGCGAGTCTCATACTCAACTTTTTCATTCACCTTCTTGGTAAAACCCTGCAACTTGCATTCCATTGGCAAAAAAATGTATCAAACCAAAAAACATGCAATCTTTAATTGGATAAGAACTCTAACCATTTCTTATCAATCCACATCAAAGGCGATTCCTTTAACTACACATCAACATCAACATGTGAATCATCCTTAAACACATCAATTATGGAAACTTCCTTTCCATTCTTGCCATTCTCTTTTTCCACCTTCTTCAAATTTCATGGAAGCATTGTTGGATTCAAAATCCAACACTTTTCAGCAATATGTCCTTGCTTATGGCAATAATTGCAACACATGTTCATCCTCTTTACAGCATAATTTGCCTTGTCCAATGGACCATTGGCTTCTTGCTCATTTTCTTCAAAAGTTTCCTGTATGTGGCCATTTTCTTCCAACATCTAGAAACACTATGCTTAACCAAACCACAAAAGGAACATGCATTTTTTTTCCAATGCTTATGTGGAAATTTACCATGCTTAACATAATCAAAAGAAATGTGATTGAAATCAGATTTATACCTCTCACTTTCACCTTTGTTGCCTTCATGAGAAGGTGAATTGAATGAAGAAGTGGATCCCTTCATAACACCATCAATCTCTTCAATGATTTTAGAGCTTTCACTAATCCCTTGTTCGAGTGCATGCTTATGAACACCTTCTTCTTTCAAAGTATGTTTCAAACAATTGCATTCCCCACGAATACAATCTTTAAAAACTTGAGGTAGAGAACCTAAAATGAAACTCCTTCTAAGAAGTATTTCAATTCCCTTCATGGCTTCTTTGGGACTTTCTCCATAAGATTGTCCATAGGCAAGACCCAAATACTTGGGCCTTTCCTCAACCGTTATTGGCTCAACAATGCCTTTTGCATGTTTTCCCAATCCTTTTACATCATAACCCATTTTTACATCAACTTGGACCCTATACCTCTTGTATGTTTTTCAAAAGAACCAACATAAACATTCTTAGAGTAAATTGAAAACAAACTAGGATTGTTTACCTCTTCTTCAAACTGATGCCTGACTAAGTCTTCTTTGGCAACAAGGAGTTGTGTCTCCAAATCATGCATCCTTTCTAGGTTCATATTTGCAATATGAAGTTGGATCTCCATTTCCTGCAACTTGTCAAAAAGATACTGCTTCTCTTCCTTCATGGAATTCAACTGCTCTCGAAGTTTGGTGCTCTTCCTTTCATCTCCATACATTTGTTTCACCATATCCATCATGACAAACAAATATTGCTTCACATCTTCATCAGAGAATCTTGTGAAGGAGAAGGATTTTGAAAACTCACTTGTAGAATTTCTCATTATAGAAATGAACAAAAGAACTTCAGCAAAATTCACAAAGCCTTCAAAATATATTGACAAACTTCTAAACTAATGGTTGTAGAGTCAAACTGTTATTCATACAACGTTTTTCAAACAAACCCTCTTGTGCTTCAATGGTTTCCTTGAGGTCCTTTAGGTAAGGATAATTCCTTCAGCACTTCTTCCTTCATAAACTCAAGCAATAGTCAGTTTACAAATAGTCAAACAGTCAAATTCTTTATATTCTTTAAACATGTTTCAAGTCAAACAAGAAACCTATTGCTTTGTCAATCAAGCAACCATGCTCTGATAGCACCTGATCTGAAATGGGGGTTTGATAACTTTTAATGCTTACAAGAACCTCCCACTCACTTAAACAAATAAATGATCTAGCTTATATATGACATTTGTAGAATTAAATACTTGAAACAGGTGTATGTCTTTTGATTTTGAAATTGTTTAAGTGTTTTAAGTCCATTTGCTTCTACTGACATTAAACACATATAACAACCATATAATGCAACAAATAAACATCTACACATAATAGAAAAATTAATCTAGGAGTTCACCTAAATATCGTGGGCTATGTGTCCTTGAGCTTTTGTCATCTTGACTTGGCTATTTGGGATTATGGCAAAGTTTCTTTTACAAGTTCCACACTTAACTCCAAAGGTTACTGAACTGAACCAATGGACTTAGAATACCATCTATATCCCTGTCATGGTTGTCATCACTCTACAAACAGATCTGAGCTCCCTTAGACTTGATTCCTTCAATTAGTGCTCTGAGCTACCGTGAGCTTCTTGATGGAACTAACTCCTTCAAAATTCTTTAATTGTCACTGAAGCCTCATCTACTATCTCTAGCACATATCAGATACCAAAAATAGACTAATCATTTGCTCAAAATGACCACTACATCCCCAAACTAGGCCTTCCTCCACGGTTGGCACTGGGTTTCCTGAAACTTCCCTGTAGAATATTAGCCTTTAGAAGTCTTAAAATGGGTTTGAAAATCCCTGTAATGGATTCATAATGCTCATTACAGTCATAAATTACTATTGATTCTCTGAGAATGAGTACTAGTAGCTCCTACAATTGCCTCCAACTCCTGGTGACCTTGAGCTCCAAAATCTCCCTCGATGAAAATATCTATGAAAATGACTTCTTCAGCTTCTCTGGACTATTCCATTGGCTTCATAAGGCTCCAATTAGCCTAGCTAGCCTCTTGTTTCATTTTCTGTGATCAAAAACTACTCCTGCAGTACTGTCGGTGGTAGCCGTTACTGTAACTATTGAGCATGCATATGAGGGGTATAACCCCGGTGGTTAGCGATAATGCTATGTAGATCTGGTGATCGGGTTAACACGCAACCGCATGGGAAGGTGTCGCAATCAGCGGTTAGGTTGTGACATGTGAACAATTTTCGAGGGACCACTAGCGGTCCTAAACCCCAATCCTCAAATTGTTATAAAACAAATAAGCAATCTACCCATTACATGTTAAGAAACACTGTCGGACAGAGTTTGTAAAGCGATGTCCTATCTTACCGGAGGTTGTGGGTTCGATTCTATCGGACCTATACCAAATTTTACATAACCATTCCAAGGCAACGTGCGGCCTCTGAGCTTTCCATGTGTCAACACCTGATTAGTCCCCAATATGGAATATTCTAGGGAATATTTCAAGGAATATTCCTTGGAATATGCCAAGGAATATTCGAATATTCTTTTTTTAATATTTCTAGAAACAAAGTTAATTTTGGTCAAATGTCCAAAGTTCCAGTTTACTAGACTTTTCAAATTGTGATAACTCCTTCATATGGTGTCATTTGTTCGAACTGTTCGTGGCTCTGGAATCAGGAAGACGAGATCTTTATAGTCGCTCAATTTTGACACTCTTTTGAACACTTTGAAGTTTTGAGCTATCACTTAGGTCATGGATCAATATCTGATCATTGTTAGTTGGTTGGTGTGACTAGGTTACATTAAGAACATAATCCTTCTACCCATTATGAATAATGATATCTCTGCATAAGTTTGAGAACAAAGAATATAGTTTTAATTATGCAAGGCATTCATGTTGGTGAAGTGAATCAGTTATAAGTACCTCGTTTATGGAGAATTTGGTATTAAAGCAATTGAATCCTTGACTGTGACACAACTACTAGTACTTTGAAGATAAAGAAAACTGAATATTGGTAAAAAAAGAAAGGTTGGGATACTTGTAGATCATTAATGCTTAGCTTCAAGAAGATAATAATCAATTGAAAAAGAAGTTTTATATGTATTGCTAGATGATGGAAAGGATGGAGATGAACCTTGAAATCTTTACAAGGATGTCACCACTAGTAAAGATCCAATTAGATGAATTCCAAGACTCCCTCACCATGGTTATGGTAGATTAGGACAAGAGAAAAATGTAACTTGTGTAATTAAGAAAGAAGGCTATTCAATTAGATAACTAAAACGAGGAACAATAAAATTTTGGTTACCTTATCCTCCTTAGAAATTCCACAAAATCATTTAGGTGAATTTGAAAATCATACTAGGGGCATTGGGCTATGATATACAAGGGTTGGAAGAGAGAATACAAAGCATCCTAAGCCCCATTGTAAATCAACAAAGGGTCGAGCATGAAGGATTAAAGTTAAATGGTAAAAAGTTGTAGAAATTTGATAGAAATTGCAACTTCTCAAAATTTCAAACCAAAAAACAAGAGTCAAAATTCTACTCTACTGACCTGTGAATGGAAATCAAAATTTAGAACAACATGCATAGACATGCAACAAGCAAACCCATAAGTACACGGTAATTTCTATGGGAAACCAAATGGGAAGAAAACCTCAAGCCTCTTTTCATTAATCAATTGAATAGAGAAACTATTACAATTTCTTGCTCAAGCTTTGAGCACAACTTGCAAAAGGATAATTGTTCTCTCTGCTGAATGAGAAACTCTGGCCAACACTTAGCCAATGTTTTTCTCATCTAGCCTCCTATTTCCTTGCGCAATTATTGAGGAAAATAGCTTCTAAAATATAGGAATTTCCTCCTCTTTTTTTACATAATTCCCAAGGATTGATCTGCTAACTCATGCAACAATTGTACACTTAAACTAGTATACAACTAATGTTACATTGCCTTGTCATCTCCACTTCAGCTGAGGAATTCAAATTCTTTGCCTACACTATCTATTTTGGGTTGATTGATCAGTTAATTGATAGATCTCTGAGTTAGACTATTATCCCACTATACAATTGGACTTCAACTGACTCTATCAATAGTTAGAGGTCAGCTAACTGAGTACAACTAAAAATAACTAAACTAGATTGCTAAAATTTAGCAATCAACACTTGCATAGCTGAACTCCAAGCCTCTAAGTCAAATTTATTGAGCTAAATTAATGAAAAGAGCCATGTCACACTACTTAACTACCTCCAAGTTGTCCTGTTGATGTGGAAATTCAATTTACTCTATTTGACTAAGGATAAAGTTAAATTGAGCCTTTCTTGCTACATTTTTTAACACTCCCTCTTAGCAAGAAAGGGGATTTTCACCATCCCTATCATGCACCCGTGGAATTCGAATTTACCTCTTGAAAATTTCTTTTTCAGGATGACAACATCTTACTCGTGAGTTGAAATGTATTGTAGCAACATAATTCTCCTCTACACATAGTCCCACAAATGATGATACTATATATCAATGTGCTTGGACCTATCATGAAGTACCAGATTCTAAGAGGGCTTAATGCAACTCTGATTATCACAATATATCACTATCGGATCCATATCCTGACCAAAAATACCCACAAGTATTTTCCTCATCCATATGGCCTCATATGTTGCTTGAATTTATTTGGCCTCTATTGAGCTGAGCACCATAGACCTTTCCTTCCTACTGTACCAAGAAATAGTTGTGGACCCAACATTGAAGATAACACTTAAAGTATTTTTCCTATCTGATGGACTCCATACCCAATCTACATAAGTGAAGCCTTGTAGATTCACTCCCTCTGTCCTCTTGTACCATAATCCATACTCGGTAGTGCCTCTGAGGTACTATAAAAAAATTCTTTGTTGTCTTCCAATACAACTTGGTAGGCCTCACCATAGCTTGATTAAGTTGGTTTAATGCATAACACATGTCGGGTCTCGTGTTCACAAGATACATCAAAGACCCCACAAGATGCCTATAAATGGTAGCATCAACCTCTTCACCTAAAGTGGAATTCTCTTTCATCCAGTTTGTATTTAGAGGTGTTTCCATGAACTAATACCATGTCTTTCATCTCAAATTCTCTTCCAAGATCCTCTTTGCAAGCACAGATCAACTACTCATCACCTATCAATATTAAGTCAACAACATAGAAAACAAGAATAATCAACTTACCATCTATAACAACCTTGGTTAAAATTCCATGTAAATAAAGTTAATAAAGGAAAAATAATAACCAAGTTCATGGGACACGTATTCCAAGATGAGTGTTTGGAAAAAACATCTTAGTGTGGGTGTTCATTTGGTTTATTATGGCTAAGGAAATTGGCAAAGGAAAAGGCAAAGGCTTTGGAAAGGCATATGGCATTAATTGGCATTTTATTTATGAAAATAATGGAAATTAGGAGAAAGGGAAGGTAAAAGGTCACAAGTTGCATGTGAGGAGGAAAATGAAGGCAAATAATGGAAAATTGAAGAAAATATAGGCCTCATTAATATAAAGGCTTCTGAGGATCAAATTGTACCTTTTTGTGAGTTCAATATTGGATCTCTCTCCATTCTCTCCCTTACACACTCTTGGACACTTAGAGTTTTCTTGGAGACTTCAGCATGAGATCAAGGAAAGTAAAGGAAGTACCAAGGAGGCAAAGGAAAGAAAATACCAAGAAAAGAAGTGCACAACCAAGCAGCTATAGTGAGATTATTTGCAGGTATTGATTTGCATGTGTGATTTCCTTGCTAGATTTGGCATGCATGGTACATGAATGTGTGTATTTTTTTCTCTTGCTATCATTGGCATGGGTTTTTCCAGGCATGACAGTGTACTTTAGCCTTTCCATGCAATTTCTGGATAACCAGGGTGTGATGGGTTCTCTTATATTTTGTTGAGTTGGATTGCTTGATGGTTTTGAAACTGAGTAAGGTGGTATCTCAAAGAAAGAAAACAAGGCCTAGGAATAACTGAATTGGACTAGGATTGTGGTGAATCCAAATTTTGTGTTCCTTGGTGGGCCTAGGAATCCTCAACCGGTGAATGGGAAGATATATGGTGAAGCCTAGAGGTGTGTGTCCTCAATCAGGCCTAGGAATTTGTGACTAGTGAATGGAAGGAAATACGTAAATCCTAGAGGGTGGAGTTTTGATTAGGCCAAGGAATCCTTGACCATTGTATGGCGAGATATACAGTAAATCCTAGAGACTAGGAGATAGGAAAATTTTTCACAGTGTAGGTCGAAAAATACAGTGGCATCCATGCTTGTTTAGGGCCTAGTGATTTGGTGGGGATTGCGGTAAACCCTGAGGAAACTTGGTTTGGTTTGGTTTTGAGACACACATTCATGCTTGGAATATAGAATAGGGGTGATTGGTTGGGAGAAATATTTGGTTCAGCTAATCTATGGTCAGGTGGTCCGTGGAAGTCCCATACCTGGTTGGTTTTTGTATTCATTAATAAGATCTATTTCTCCGTCATATTTCATGTGTAAATGTATTGCCTTGTATATGGTTGTTATATCCTTTTTATTTGTTTTGGTTATATGTTGGTTATGAGTATGTTTTATGACATAATTAATGTATGGCTCTCAGCATGTTTTGATCTGCAAATGAATGTACAATGTATACAATATCTAATAGATGATAAGGTAGCTATTGTGATATGGCCACAATGCTTCTTTATGAATCTCAGATAAGTATGAGACCCCTATGCCCAGTTATGATGTTATGACCTATAGATTTCATATTTGTGACATGGTTGACGAAATGCCTACCATGGATAATATGGGTCCAGTCAATTCATTAATCAAATGTTTGCATTAGTACCGTTTTTTAGTGTTATTTATCATCTCTAAAAGTTTCATGAATTTGTTGGCAATGGCTTGAGTCCTGGCCCTAAAAAAGTGGTACAGAATCTGGGGCCATTAGCTCAAAACTAGCTAAAAAATTCCATAGTCGTTGGCATGTCTATGTTGTGGGAATGACTAGAAGGCCTTAGTGACATGCATGGCTTGTCATGGGAGTGGATAGGAGTCCAAATCAGTGAAGTTTCAAGTTTCCTCAGGAGATGGTCACTTGGAAGGCTTGGTTGGCTCCTAAAGGTTTTGTAGCATGTGTGGAAGGTCAGGTTGGTTTGGTTTTGTCGGTTCCACTTCCTTAACTATACATGGGGAGTTAAATCACATCATAGTAGCCTCTCATCACATGTTTATCCTAATGGACTGATTAACTTGGGTAAATGTGGGAGGAGGGTGTTACAGGGTGGTATTAGAGCATGGTTCACCCCTTGGAATGGATGGGTGGTGTGTTGGTCATACATTCATGTTGGTTGCATATATGTGTTCTCTATGCTTGTGGTCTATGTACTTGTTGTGTATGCATGGTGGTGGCCATGGTCACAGTGGTGTTTCCATGTGCAATTGGATCGTGTTGTTGTTGGATATGTTTGTCATGAGTGTATGTCAGTTATGCATTGGTTATGCATGTTGAAGTTTATATGTTTTTATGCATACATTGATATGGTTGTAGTTGGCATGCATGAGGTCATGATATGTGGCTGGTATGATCAAGCATTGATAACTAGATATGATTAAACTTATGTTATATGTTGATGTGATTATGACTATACATGTATCGTACTAATTTGGTTGATCTTGCAGATGAGATATCATCCCATGAACTATAATGAGGTATGTTTTTTTTTTGGTGAGGCAAATTTCGATCCTTCTTTTTCATTAATTGAACAACTAGTTTACATTATGGACAGGAATCTCCCCACCAACAAGGAGACGAGAAAACAATGTAAAATCCCTAAGGGCAAGCCAATTAGCTGAATAGAGAAAAACCAGAAAACCTTGCGGAAAAGTACATCAATCAGGGTCGGACAATCCGCAAACAGATTGAGGGACGAGGATGACCACGCTTCGACAAGACAACCAAATTTTTGTGGGACCCAACCTCCAAACTGCATGGATGAGCTAGACCGTTTATTACCCTCTGCAGCAACCTACAGTGGAGATTAAAATCACCCCGAATAGAAGACCACACGATAGTGCACGGGGAAGGGCGGTTTCCCAAACCACCTCCCTACCACATGGTGGGATCTGAATATGATCGCTCCGAAAAATCAAAACCCGCTTCCCAAGTGAAGGTGGTGCAATAAGGTGAAAACCATCCGTGAAGCTATTTTTCCCTCCAAACCCCAAAAAATTAAAAATCGCTACCGCTAGGAGAGCTGGTATACTTCCCTCGCTCATTGTTTCACCACTCCTGAACCTGGAATCTTGAAAGGAAAAGGAGCACTCCCCTGAAAAGGAGATTGTGGTTACCATATCACTCATGCTGAAGAGCAATGAAAACTGGCTTGCTATCTTCAATTAATCATTTCCAACCCCGCGAGCCCAATAATCATAAATTTCCTTGCCATCTACGGCTTGGGCTTTGCAAATGGCTTTCAGCCTACTAGGAGGCATTTCCTTCCATTTCCTATCTATTTTGTACCTAGTATTAATGACTCCTTGGTTGGCCAGTAGATCTGCAAATTTATTGGCCTTCCTCCGAACATGATAGAAGCTAACTGTTCGAAGGCATTGGAGATGTTTATGGATTCTCTGGTAAACTTGAATAAGTCTCCATTGCTTTGAGACCCTTTTTGGCGCTGTTCCATGGCTGATTTTCTTAGCTGCATTTATAGAAATCTCGGAGTTAGCTTCTATGAGAACATTGTGGCTGTGATTGATTTTATGCAACTCCAGACATTGCTCCAATGCCATTAATTCAGCCATGTTGTTGGTGGCTTTGCCTAAATGGCGGTGAAAAGTGAAAATAATTTTTCCTTCTTTGTCTCTTAACACACCTCCATAACCTGCTATTCCTGGGTTGCTTTTTGAGGCCCCATCAATGTTGCATTTCAGATAACCTTTTAGAGGAGGATGCCAAAATTCCCTTTCCCTTTCCAACACTCTTACTTTTTTGCTAAGACCCTGGAGAATAATTTCATGAATTCCCAGCTGCTTGAGAGTTCTCAAATCATGCGCAATGGGAGGATTCGAGGGGTGATTGTGCACCGTAGTGGAGATGGTCTCCTTTATCTGCTTTAAGATTAGTTCCAACAGGCAACTAGCAGTAGATTTTTCATCCTTGAAGATTCTTTTATTCCTTTACTTCCAAACATTCCAGATGATGAAGCTTGGAGTCAAGGTCCAGGCCAAATTAAGGATATCATTCTTTGAAAAGTTATTTCTCCACTTGTTCAGGGTGTTAATGATGCTGCCTTTATCTCTGTCCATCTGTTGAAAAATAATGTTGAAAGACTCCCGCAACCAGTTGATATAGGTACAGTTGTTGAGAATATGCTCTATTGATTCCTCTTGAGCCTCACATAATGGGCATCTAGAAGGCCCCATAACCCCCCTCTTCTGAATGTTATCCCAAGTTAATATTTTCTTGTGATGAACTAGCCATAGAAACAGTTTGATCTTCATCCCTCCCTGGTGGCTCCAATGTTTTTGCCAGACTTTGCCAAAACGCAGGGATCTAGGTTAAGGGTGATTCTTTTTGCTTCATTAATGTTAAAGATGTCTTCTTTGTTTTGTCCCCGTATTAACTGATCCTTCCCATCTATGACCAAGATCTTTCTCTGTTCTAAAATTTTCATAAGTTCTTATGTTTTTGCCTTTGTCGGGCCTTCTCCTCTGCATTCTATTTTCCTCCAACTTCTCCATTTCTCAGTGTCATGAGGAAGATTCCAGAAATCCATAACTTTTATTAATCCCTGGGAATCAGTTTCCTGCTTGATGCTCATAAAGTCCTCCCTTAACAACATTGGTTCTTGTTTCCATTTATCTTCCCATAAGAGAGCATGTTCACCTGCTCTGATTTCCCAGAAGCTATTGTTCTGAACAAGGCTTTTGTTATCCCAGGCTTTATTCCAGATGTGAGAGCCTTTTATGTTCCCTAACATTCTCATGAGGTCACTTGTTTGCCAGGAGCTGGCATATTTTTCTATCCAGGTTTTAGCCCATTGTGCTTCTGGTTCTTTAACCATCTCCACCATAGTTTGGCTCCTAGAACATTACTTAGAATCTCCTGATCATCTAAGCCTAGGCCTCCATGACTTTTGGGTTTGCAGATTTTATCCCAAGAAACGAAGGCCCATTTCTTTTTAGTCTCCTCCTTGCACCAAAGAAAATCTCTCTAAATATTCCTGAGTTGCTGTAAAACCCCTTTGGGAGTTGGCAATGTTGATAGAAAGAAAATAGGGATCGATTGAAGACTACCTTCGTCAAAATCAATCTGTCAGCCAGGTTCAACGCTCTAAAAGTCCATCTTTTGATCTTGTCTTGCACCTTGTTGAGCACCAGTTCCCAGATACTTTTGCGCATTGGTTTATCCATGAGGGGGATGCCTAGATACTTAGAAGGGAGAATCTTCCTTTGGAAACCCAAAAGTCTGGAGACGTTCCTTTGAATAGCAGTGTTACTGTTAAAGAAAAGAAAAAATTGATTTGGAGAGATTGACTTCCATACCTAAAGCCAAGGCGAAGTCATTTAAGATTTTTTTGTACTCTATAGCTTCCTTGACTGTGGGGATACCCTACAACATGGTGTCATCCACAAATTGTTGATGAGTCAAGGCTTGTCCGTTCTCTGTTAATTGAAGGCCCTTGATATTTCCTAAAACTTTTGCAGTTTTAATAGTTCAGCCCAATCCTTCCATCACGAGGATGAAAAGAAAGGGAGAGAGAGGATCTCCGTATCTAAGGCCTCTGGAAGGAGAGAAGATCTCCGAGGGCACGTTGTTCACCAGAATTGAAAAGCTGGGTGAGGTAACCATAGCCATAACCCATCTAATCCAGTCATGATCAAACCCAAACACGGAAAGGACCTTTTTTATGTAAATCTAGTTCACCTTGTCATACACTTTTGCAATGTCTAATTGCATGATCATATCGGCCTGCTTTTTGCTGGTGAGAGAGTGAACGACCTCGTGGGCCTGAATAATATTATCTAGGATTTGCCTTCCTTCCACATAACCAGACTATTCCCTAGAAATCAAAGAAGGCAGAAGAGGTTTGAGTCTGTTGGCCGGGATCTTAGAAATGATTTTGTAAACAACATTGCATAAAGCAATGGGCCTGAACTTATCAAGAGTCAAGGCTGAGTCCTGTTTGGGGATCAGGGAGATGAAAGAGGTGTTGAGGGCTTTCAGAATGGATTTGCTTCTTCTGGATTCCTAAACCACATCCAAAATATCATGTTTGACAACATTCCAACAGGCTTTGAAAAAGTCCACGTTAAAACCGTCTGGACCAGGAGCTTTGCCATTCTGCATCTCTTTGATTACCGTACTAACCTCTACTTCAGATACTGGTTTGTTTAGGTTAAAATTATCTTCTCTAGACACCATCCTGGGAATGTTTTTTATAATTTCCTTGATGTGATGGTCTCTATCTAGATTGTTTTCCTTTGTGATACCTTTGAAATGTTGTATTATCACAGCTTCGATGTTCTTGTGAGTGGTCTGAAGCTCCCCATCTTCATTCAAAATTCAGGAGATTCTATTGTGCGTTCTATTGGCTATGGTGGAATAGTGGAAAAACCTAGTGTTCCGTTCACCTTCTTTGAGCCATTGCACTCTGGACTTTTGTCTCCAAAAAATTTCCTCCTGTTTGCATAAATTCTCCCACTCCAGGTTGAGTTTTTCAGCTTGCTCACTCTTAGATTTATCAAAACCTTCTGCGACCATTGCTTGGTTTATTACCTACACTTTGATCTCTACTGATTTTGGTTTGCAAAAATGTTACCCAAGTCCTTCTAATTCCATTATTTTAATTTGGATTTTATGTGCTTTAGTTTTTTTATGGAGGAGGAACATTTTGGAGCCCCAAAACTGAAGATCGTTAGACCACCAATTCTCAATATTGTTGATGAAATCTGGGTGGGAGAGCCAGATATTTTCAAATCTGAAGGGTCTGTTCTTGGGAGCATCAATTCCTTTGATTTCTAATTGAATCGGCCAGTGATCAGAGCCTCCAAAAGGGAGAACACTTGCAGATATTTCTGAATCTATGAGCATCAACTTCTCAGAGATTAAAAATCTGTCTAACTTAGAGGCAACCTGAGCATCACCTCCTCTTTTGTTATTCCAAGTAAACAGACCATTTTGCATTTCAGAGTCAACCATCTTCATGTCTTCTATGAAAGAATTGAATCCTAATGATTCTCTACTGAGGATTCTGGTGCCTCCTTTTTCTTCCAACAGAGATTTAATCATATTAAAGTCTCCTCCAATAACTATAATGAGCTATGTTGATTATGTTATGTTATGGTTTTAGCTAACATGGTGTACTTACAAGAAAGAGATCAAAGATGACTAGCAAGATGGTAGACTACAATTCACAAGATTCTCCCTATGAGTCATATGTGTAGCATGGTATTGGGAATTATTCTGACTTAGCAGACACATTGAGAAGCTTGAAGGCATAAATAATAAGTTACAAGGATGATAATGATAGTATCATTCAAACACAGGAGAAACAAACAGAAGTCCATGTTGTAATCCTTCAAATTTTGTAAGAATTTTTAGAGACAAGGACCACTCTGGATCAACCATGGGTAGGAGGATAGAACAAATAGGGCATATGGCAGTAGATCTCATGGTGGGAATGGATCGAATATAGATGACATGATTAGAGATGGAAGGATCTTGGATACTCCAGATAGCAGAGGTGATGGACATAGGTCCTATTCTAGTTCTGGTTGTGATCAGCACTATGATTGTCATCGTTATCATCCTTACAAGAGGAGTGACAAGTGATATTTTCCAGATGATTTCAAGAAATTGAAGCCATCTACCTTTGATGGATATTTGAAGCAGGTGGACAATGTAGACGCATGGATACTTCAGATGAATAAATTATTTGAGCTGCATGATTACACAAACAACATGAAGGCTAGAATAGTTATCTTTGGCCTCAAAGGGAAAGTAGACATCTGGTGGGAAGATGTGAAGCAGTTTAGAGACATCAAGGCAGAGGAGTTGAGTTGGTTGAATTCAAAATATTTTTTAAGAAGAAGTACTTTTCAAAGAGGTACTAAAACAACAAAGCCAGGGAGTTTTATGAGCTAAATACAGGATTGATGACATATGAGGAGTACATGACTAAGTTCTTGGAGTTGTTGAGGTATTTATGGTATCTTAAGGATGAGAAAACTAAATTTCATAGATTTGTTAGTGGATTTCCATTAGCATTTAGAGGTCTGATTATGTATGATAAGCCTCGGTTTCTTGAGGAAGTTATTGGGAAATTGAAGCATTGTTATGAGCATTCAAAGCACAATATAAAATATCTACAAGGTTGGAAAGGGAAATATAAAGGTAAAGTTAAATGAAATAGAAAAGAACAAGGCCTCGAGATGTAAGTGAGAAAGAAAATGTTGCACCTTACAAGAATTTTTTGGGTCACAGCATGGAGGGAAGCATAATAAAAGTGATGCTACAGGGCGGTTGAAGTGTTGGACATGTGGTAAGAAGGTTCTTAAGAAGATTGTTTGTAGAATCAGGGTGGTAGGCCTCAGATTTACAGTGAACAAGTGGCATAGATAGTTGGGGATTTTTGGACAGAGCATTTAATGGATTTATGCAGCACCGGATAATAAGCATGGAGATCACCAGGAAATTGTTATCAAGATGGATGGTAATCTTTGTGATTAATTTGTTTCCATTTTGATTGACATTGGGTCTAATTATAGTTATGCTAGTCCTGACCTAGTGGATAGGTGTGGTTTGAATAAAGAAGTGCATGCATAATTTTGGTTAGTACAGTTGGATACAGGTACAAAGAAGAGAGTGTATCACTGGGTAAGATCATGTGCATTTGAGTTGAATAGTATGCCTACCTTAGCACATTTGAAAGTATTTCCAATGGGATCATACAATATGATTTTGGGTATGGACTAGGTGTAGCTTCATTGGACCAAAGTGGATTGTTATGACAAGGCCATTAAGTGCTTGGATGATAATGGATAACAAAGGATCTTGCAGGATAAGAAGAAGGAAACATATGTTAGAATGGTGACAACTATGCAGGAAAAGCGCAGTTGCAAAAAAGGTTGTGTGTTATTTGTAGTGCATATTTCTAGTGATAAAGGTAACAATGTTGAGGATGTGGAGGTATTGAGAAAGTACCTCATATTGCAGATGTTTCAGAATGTATTTCTGGCAGAGATTTCAAAGTTTCTGCCTCACAGAGAAGTGGACTTTTCCATTGAGTTGGTACTAAGGGATGTTGGAAATAATACTAAGAGGGGGGGTGAATCAGTATTATCAAGTCAAATATTCCCCTTTTCAAATCCAGATAATATACGCTACTTCAGTTAATTAAAACCGTGTATATACGCAACTATGTAGAAGGAAACCCGCCTACACAATGCAAACTTATAATTTACTTTTTCTTACAGATGTTGATTATTAATCTGTGTATTAGAATCAAATAACCAGTAACCAAAAACAGTAAAACAAAGCAGAATACAATCACACACAAGAACACAAGATATAAGGTGGAAACCCAATGTGGGTGAAACCGCCTGCTACAATTCGTCTCTATCTTCTTTTAATTAGAAACTTCTTTTTACAATGTACTGGTGCAGTCCTTTACCAGTACGCAGGTTGCAACCTGCAGAGAGCTACAACCCTCTCTCATTTTCCAGCTTCTCCTGGAAGGGAGCTACAACCCCCTTAGCTCTTGCACTAGCCAAGATACTAGTACGTAGGTGCTGGCTGACTGAAGGCTACAACCTTCTCTTTCTTCCAGGGACCACATTTCATAAATTTTCAGACTGGATCCATGAACATCAATCAATCATCAAAAGTTATGCATCAAACAATCTCCTTTTCATCAATTAGCACTGAATCAAGTAGATACTTCTCTGACGGTTGTGCCCAAAACACAGTAACAATAACCAAACACCAAATTCTGAACACAGAACACTGCAGCAATAAACAGAAGCAGCTAGATCACAACTCAAAAGATATACGCCACTTCAATAACCTGAAACCTGCGTGCATACACTTCTGTATTTGGAGCAACCTGCATATATGATGTTTTTATTCACTGAACCAGTGTGTATACGCGCCTTCACTTCACTGAACCTACATACAAATCTATAAAGGATAATTCACTCTTTCATATATTCAGACACTAATTAACCCAGATCATCATATTTACAGATCAAGCATGCACCACATATAACAGATCAAAATCATACAAAGATACTATCATTCAAGCATAAAGATTATGACCCATCAATAGAACTTATCCTTCTTTTTGCACTAAGGTTCCTCCTTCATTTAGATCCAGATCTACACCATAACCCCAATCACCAATATTTCAGATCTTGCACTTATTAGATATTCAATTAATTATGATTCCCCCTTTGCCAAATGATCTCCTTCCTCTTTTATAGTCTTAGGCCTTTCACAATACCACGATCCAAAACCATAATAACACAATACCATGGACCCAATACTTGGGATCAACACTTCTGATGGGATACCATGGTCCAAAACCATAGGTTCAAATACCAAGGACTAACTACCATGGACCAAAGGTAAGTTCTCCAAGATATACGCGCTTTTCCTTGCATGAAAGTGCGTGTATACGCATACGCGCCTTTGTAACGTCTAACCCGCGTGTATACGCGTCTTCATCTAGATGAACCTGCGTATATGTCTTTTCCTTCATTTTGAAAGCCTGAACTGAGATATGTTACCAAAGAGAGTTTCCTTCAAGGACAACACCTGTGCCATAGCTCTAAATTAGTGCCATAATGCCAACAATCTCCCCCTTTGGACTTGATGGCAACCCTAAGATCCTCAAATTCATTCTCCTCCTTTGTCATCAAGGGCAAAGGGTTGTGCTCCCCCTGAGTACATGCTAAAATCTCTAATCTGCTGTGCTGACCAAGCTCCCCCTGACTTGTAGGCAAGATCTGCAAAAAGATGTTCTTCAAGAAGAACCATGACTTATACATCACAAAAGACCTTCCTATCACCAGCAGACTCTATACATACATCCATCACCCAACCAAGTGGGGAGACATCAGAAATTTACATATGACAACCAATTACATTACATCATTCATCCCAGGCATAGTGGGGAAACCAAAATAGGCCGTTACGTGACCTTGATGAAAAGAAGATATACATGACATAGAGACGAAATATCTAAAGCAAGACTATGAAAGTCATCAGTAACTACTATCAGCAGCACCTGTCAATCATTAATCAGATCAACAACCATGTTCTCTTTCTGTTCTTCTTTTGCAAGAGTTCCACCTGAAACCAACAACAGTTGAGAACTTGAACCAAAATCTTCTAAGGTAATCCCAACAATGCATCACTAGAAGATTATCTGCTCCCCCTGAACCTATGCCAGATGGTCTTTGTCAGACCAATATCAGACTATCTTCAACCAAAGTCTGTCCCTACTGATATCCTTCAAACCTCCATATACGCGATTGTATCTGCATAAACCTGCGTATGTACGTGGATCCACCTCATCCACTCCGCGTACAACAACTTTTCTCTGAAATAGACAAGTTTCAACAGCGGGATGAAGCATCAACTACTCCCAGCTTCTGTCTGAGGTATTCAAATGTTTCCCTGGGCAGTGATTTGGTGAGTATATCAGCCACTTGTTCCTTAGAAGGGACATACTCCAACTTGACTTTTTGTTCCAACACTTGTTCCCGAAGAAAATGATATTTGATAGGTATGTGCTTGGTCTTTGAATGCATGACTGGATTCTTTGAAATGCTGATTGCACTTGTATTATCACATAAGATGGAGATAGGTGGAGTACAAGTGATTTGAAAATCCTACAAAGTTTGCATCATCCAAAGGAGTTGTGTGCAACAAGATGCGACATCCATGTATTCTGCTTCAGTTGTAGATAGAGCAATCGAACTCTGTATCTTGCTGAACCAAGATGCTAATCTGGAACCCATAAAGAATGCACCACCATTTTTGCTTTTTCTATCATCCACGCTTCCAGCCCAATCTGCATCTGTATAAGCATGAAGAGTGAGATCTGTATCTCTAAGATACCATAAGCCATAGTTTTGATTTCCTTGAAGATACTTGAAAATTCTCTTCACTGCCTGAAGATGAGTTTCCTTTGGGTTTGCCTGAAATCTTCCAACCATTCCCACTGCATGCATGATGTCTGGTCGGGTACCTGTCAGATAAAGCAGACTTCCAATCATGGATCTATAGGTTGGTTGATGCACTGCTGCTGATTCATCATTTGCACTGAGACTGCATCCTGTAACCATAGGGGTACATAGTGGTTTTGCATCTTCCATGCCATATTTCTTCAAGATCTGCTTAAGATACTTGGTTTGAGACAAAAAGATACCGCCATTTTGTTGGATTTGTAAACCAAGAAAATATGTCAGTTCTCCAAGCAAGGACATTTCGAATTCCTTTTGCATTACCAAGGCAAAGTTTTGACTCATAGCTTCTTCATTGCTACCAAAGAATATATCATCTACATACACAACACCTATTAGCAATTTGTTATTTTCAATTTTTATATAAACATTGCTATCTGCTGATCCTTTTGAAAAACCTTGTTGATGAAGATATTTGTCCAAATGATAGTACCAAGCCCTTGGAGTTTGAGACCATAGAGAGCCTTCTTTAGTTTGCATAGAATATTTGGATCATTACCAAGGATGAACCCATCTGGCTGCTCAATATACACTTCTTCTTCTAAATCACCATTCAAAAAGGTTGATTTCACCTCCATTTGAAATACTTTGAACTTCTAAAAGTTAGAGAGAGCAAGGAACATTCTGATGGCCTCAAGTCTAGCAACGGGAGCAAAAGTTTCTTCAAAGTCTATTCCTTCTTGTTGTGCATACCCTTTACAAACCATTCTGGCCCTGTTTCTAATCACTTCTCCATTTTCATTCAACTTGTTTTTGAAGATCCATTTTGTTCCTATGACATTCTTATCTTTTGCTCTAGGAACCAACTCCCAAGTGTTATTATTTTCGATCTGCTCAAGTTCTTCATCCATTGCTTTGACCCAGCATTCATCTTTGCATGCCTCTCTTACATTTTGTGGTTCAATGGAGGAAAGTAATGCCAAATAGCTTGAAGCTTATGCAATTGTTCTTCTTGTTTGTATACCTGCCTCTTTCTGCCCCAAGATTTGAGTTTCTGGATGATTCTTTTGAACGTATCTGGATGGAGTCTTTTCTTCTATCCTTATTTGTTCTT